>JAMXBD010002848.1:0-157889 GCA_024138025.1 Combretum micranthum | reverse complement strand
ACTGTAACCTTTATAACCGAAAAAAATTATATAACTGATATATTTAGAAATCTTGTGGAATTACGAGTCTAACGTTACTAATGGTATATTTTTGATATCTCGAGCCCCGGGATACGCTTTTCGAAGTCTGTATCCGAACGGATTCAAAATAGGTCAAAAATTTACCAATCTTATGTTTTTAAATAAACTTATATTACTACAAGCTATTCTACATATTTAAACTACCTCTTGGCCTCTAGAGTTAAGGGCGCTAGATTGCTGGACTTGTTCAAAGTTCGGTCTTAATTTGGAGTGATTTTTAGGGTTTATTTCGAAGTTCATCGTAGAATTATTTACTGAAATTTTCCGGGGCTTACATATCGATTTTTATCTTGTTCCTAAAATTCTAATGCGACTAATTACAAGTACAATCAAGGTAACAAAACAAGGAGAAAACTCACTCGGCCATTGGATCACCGATCTTCTAGTAATAATAATCCGGTGGTAGGGAATCGTCGAACTTGGGATAACCTAAAAAGGAAGAAATACTGTAATAAGTATTTCAACTCAAACTAATCCAACGACTTCTTACGAACTATCAAATTCGTAATTCGCGTCCTAAGCGGGAATTCCAACTTAAAACGGCCATAACTTGGTCATTTTAACTCGGAATCTCGCAAATTTTATATCGATTTCTATCTACTTCGGAAGAGCTTTCTAAATATGAAGTTTAAATTAAGTTTTGAAAATATCTAAGCCTCAGAAATGAGGGATCAGATCTGTACAGCGGTGTTATTGACTCCGAAAATGCGGTTTTCATGAATGCACTTGAGATTCCTAAGTACAAAATGAAACTAAATGTCATGGTAATGATTTTCCCTATCATGAATGTCATGATATGAACTCTAATGAGCCTAAGTTCTTATAGCTCTTTAGGTTTAAGGAATTTACATAAACTTTTCTTAGAAAACCATTTCATACCATTGTTTAACAAGTGAATTTACTACACTTGGTCACACCTACATATTACAAGGATTTTCTTTTAGAAAAACTCCACTTTGTTTAAAGAAATTTTGACCCTTATATTAGTTATATCTTAAGGCCTTTATTTCTTCAATAAAATCCTCATTTATAAACTTTTAAGTGGGTCTTTTGCTATGGGGTTTCCAAAAATTCGAATTTAGAAATTTCCACTTTCAAGTTGATTCCTTTGAGAAAAATATATTTTATACCCAAAACTTTAAGTATTTATTATACTTATACCCTAAGGACTTCATTTATTTAAGAAAATACAATTTTTGAAGTTGGAAAAATAGTGTTTTCTAACCATACATCCATTATTACGAATTTTGTCTATATGACTTTTAGCTCAAAACTTCTATTGGACTTCATTTCTTGTTTCCAACATTTTCTTTAGAAAAATCTCATTTAGACTCAAGAAAAATACTACCAAACATTATCTATTACCCATAGGCTTCATTTCTCTTGTAAAATATTTGTTTGGAAGTTGATAAAAGTGTTTTTGACCTAGGTTTACAAAGTCATCCGAATTTACACAAGTTTATTTCTTGAAAAGTATTTTCCTTTTTGACCTTATTAACTTATCTAACCATAGATCTATATACTAGAAGGTTATTTACTAAAGACAAAAGCATTAAAGACTATTAATGCACATAAACACAAAATAATAATGAAACCTTAAATGCCTACATGGTTATGAGTAGCAAAATGATAGATCTATTATTTCATATGCTTAAATGAGTTTTGAAAACATAAAAACTATATTTTTGTAAAAGATCTTTTGTTAAAAATACTTTTTGATGGATAAACATAAAGCTTTTGGCATGAAACTCCTTTAAATGCTAGATCTACTTTGTGATGGATTGGTATTCTTGTTTTGATATTTCCTTGTCCCTAGCAAATGCTCATGGGGACATTTAGTTGGAAATATCCAAGAATATCCTTGCCATTACAAGGATCTAAGAGTGGAAGGGGTAAAAGTTTACTTACTTGAAGTGGAATGGAATATGAAAAGAAGAAATGGAAAGTTGAGTGTGTGTGTGTGGGGGCTTTAGTTCACGGCAAAGGAGGGAAAAATGAGAGGATTTTGAGAGCTTTTACACTTTGTAAAAGTTGAAAAGTGAAAGAATGAGGAAAGAGAGAGAAAAAGTAGTATATATATGGATTGGAATTAGGTTAAATGAAGAAGGAAAAATTTCAAATTGGAGCATGGAGGGGGGAGGCTTTTCACGCCGGTTTTGGGAAGCTTGTGGGGGAAGGAGATTTGATTTGTTCCATTTGATTTGCCTTTGATTTGATTTTGTATTACTTGTCATAAATTGTAATAAAGTTGAAGGGACAAAAAGCATGGAGAAAAGGGATTGATTTGAGTGATGGTAAGAATTGAATTTGTAGAGTGTGCTAATAGGTAGACTAGGTGGTACTTGTGAATAGTGAGGAATAGTTGACAAGA
Source organism: Combretum micranthum (assembly GCA_024138025.1). Classification (NCBI taxonomy): domain Eukaryota; kingdom Viridiplantae; phylum Streptophyta; class Magnoliopsida; order Myrtales; family Combretaceae; genus Combretum; species Combretum micranthum. The sequence continues at coordinate 155,437 of JAMXBD010002848.1, read as the reverse complement.
CGATTTAATTTCCGGTAGTAATGAAATACGAATAAAAAGGCTATAACTGTATTTTTCATAACCCGAAAATTATGAAAAATATATTTTTGAATTCCTTATTTTATTTTGGTTCAAATGAGTACTCATAAGTATATTTTTGAAATTCTAGTTCCGGGGCACGCTTTTCTATAATGGGTCTCGGGATGACTCGGAATTGAAAATTTCTCAAAATCTGATCTTTTCTTGGTTTGAAATATAATCAAGAACTATATTCAAAATTAAATTTTCTTATAAAAGTTTCTTATTTAAAAACCGAGGAAAAGCCGAATTAGGGTTTCTAAGTCTTTCTCACGAAGCTTGAATTAAACCGGTTTAGGGTTTCATTTTCGGTTTCTAAAGTTTACTTGACTACTAGGAAACCCGGGGAATACATTATAAAATAATAATAATAATAAAATTGTGTAATGAAATAAGATGAATAGTGCAAAAGACTAATTAATTACCGGTAGAAATGAAAATACGATAAAAAGGTTATAATTGTAACTTTTATAACCCGAAAAATTATATAACTGATATATTTAGAAATCTCGTGGAATTACGAGTCTAACGGTACTAATGATATATTTTTGATATCTCGAGCCCCGGGATACGCTTTTCCAAGTCTGTATCCGAACGGATTCAAAATAGGTCAAAAATTTACCAATCTTATGTTTTTAAATAAACTTATATTACTACGAGCTATTCTACATATTTAAACTACCTTTCGGCTTCTAGAGTTAGGGGCACTAGATTGCCGGACTTACACTATTGTATTCCGGTTAGGGTTTCCGGATGACTTTCCGGTTTAGATATTGCCAAATTGGAAACTGGATTTTCTGTTTATACAACGTATTTAGTTTGAGAAATTTATTTTAAATTTTATTTTTATAAGTATTTAATATCTCTAACTGCTTTCGGAAATCTTGAATTGAATTATTATATCCGGAGTAATATCGGTAATGGTTACCGGATATGATTTTCTTGAGTTTGAGTCAAGTATCGATTTTTGGAATGATTTTGGGGAAATCTTGATTTTTATAATTTGCTTTGAAAAAGGATCTTCATAGTGTTTTGTTTTCGAATTTATTTTTGCTTCGATTTAAGGTTTTATGAACAATTGGTTAACTTAAAGATTATCTAATTTTTTATTTTGTTTCTTGAATTCTTCCTTCTTAAGATTACGAGATTTCAATTTCTAACTAGTTCTATGATTCTTGGGAATTTGATTTGATCGTTAGGGCTTTATTGTTATTTCCGTCTCTTAGGATTATTAGTATGGTCGTTTGGGGAATTTCCAAAGTCTATATTTTATTATTGGCAGATAAAGTTTTGTTAATCGTGCCAAAGCCTAATTATGGAATTGGCCTTTGGTGATTTCCTGATCCTTCAGATTGTCATGTTATGGATTAACTTGCTTTTTAGCAAATTATCACTGTGTTTTATTTTTATCCCGATTTTTATGAATTATAGATTAGGTAAGCAGTTTATCTTACGTAATTGTTTTTAGACTTAAGAACTTTTGTAGTCCTTATTTTTTTTTAGATTTTCTCAAGACTAATGAATTCTTACTTTCGTTTATATTTCAGGACTCTTTCAAAGTTCGGTTTTAATTTGGAGTGATTTTTAGGGTTTATTTTCGAAGTTCATCGTAGAATTATTTACTGAAATTTTCCGGGGCTTACAATATCTATTATATCAAGACTCCATTTAGCTCATAAAACATGCCATCTAAGCTTAGATACTAAGTGTTTATATGGGCATCACCCAAAATTACGAATTTGACTACACATCCATCAACCAATATTTTTCATTCTAACTTTACTTCTTGTTTTTACATTTTCATCATGCCTAATTCATCTAAGCTTATGAAAATCATTCCTTCAATATACCTATTACACATACCCTTCATTTTTCTTGTGAAACATGAGTTTAAAAATGATTTTGGTGGTTTTAAAGTAGGGTTTCAATTTCATCCGAATTTCCAACATTTCATATTTGACAAAACCTTTCATTTTTCAATGTTCTTACCTTCTACATATGAAGACCCACTATCTAACACACCTTTACATGAACAAGACTACATTTTTATAATCATCAATGCATGGAAAACAAAATAACTCTATGATCATGCATGTACATGAGATGTGGATGTCTAAACTTTAGATCTATTAAATATAATGCATGAATCATAGATCTCATGGTATGAACATCAATATATATACAAGATCTCTACTTTACATGCATGAACTAGAAGATATCTTAACATAAACTCATTTAAACACTAGATCCATGTCTTGTGATGGCTTGATATTCTTGTTCATGTGTTTTCATGTCCCTAGCATGAGCTCATTGGGATTAAATGAGAAAACACACAAGATATAGCTTTGCCATTACAAGATTAGGAAGGATCAAAGCTTAAACTAATATACCAATGGAGATTAAAGGAGGAAATGAAGGAGACTTGAGTTGAAAATGTGAGGGAAAGTGGAGGCAAGGCTCACGGCATTCCAAGGGGAAAATGAGAGAGTTTTTCCTCTTTTGTAAAAATTGAAACAAGTAAAAATGAAGAGAGAGAGAGAAAAATATGTTTATATATGAAATGAATTAGGGTTTTTAGTTAATAAAATGAGGCAAGTGTCCAAGCGTTTCTCGTAGACAATCATTTCTACTCTACTATACAAACAATGATTTATCACCCGGCTTCGATATTCTTTAAATTCAATTCCACACAACAACAATAGACAAATATAATTCCCAATTCACCCCATCATGCATATTCATATTTTGTCATATCCTAGCAACTAGTACAACTACCATTACAATCACAAGCAATAATTGAAATTGGAAGTAATACTCACTCGGCCATGGTACGCTGGTCTCTTAGTAATAATAATCAGGTGGTAGGGATTCATCGTTCTCGGTATCACCTACCAAATAAGAATACCCTAATGAGAACTTCATCACTTAACTAGTCCAAACTATGTATCAAAACTGAACAAAATCATGATTCTCGCTATTTGCGGAAGTTCCAACTTAAAACGGCCATAACTTAGTCATTTTAACTCGGAATTTCGCAAATTTTATATCGATTTCTATCTACTTCGAAAGATCTATCTATTTCTAATATTATTTCCAAGTTTTGAAAACAGTTAGTTCATGGAACAGAGGGATCAGATCTGGTCTATAACCTTTTCCATTTCCGAAAAATTGTTTTGCACTTGACGAAATGTGTCCAGTTGATGATTCATGTGTATATAAAATATGAATGAGTTCCTAACATGAATGAAATGTGATGAGTTCAATATGTGCATGATCTTGATGATTTTTGATAATGAAACTTTACGAAATCCTAATTCTTACAAGACTCCAACAATTTCTTCTTGAAAATCTAATTTTTCCAATTTTGTATCTCCTTAATGTTTTAGGATTCTATTCTTAGAAATTCCTTGTTATCTACATAAAAATGAGCCTTCATCATCTATATTATGCAAGACCTTCATTTCACATAAAAACTTACATTTTTCACTTTGGAAGTATGTTTTTAAATAGGCTTTTCACAAAAATCTGAATTTTAGCAAAATCCATTTCTTGCATGTTTCCTTTGAGACAACTTGTATAATGCATTAAAATTTAAAGCTTTGCTATATCCATTACCTAAGGATTTAACACATAAATCATGGATTTTGAGCTTGAATACTAGGTGTTTACATAGGCATTATCCAAAGTTACGAATTTTACAAGTTGAACACTAACTCAAAAATCTCCATCTGAATTCCACTACTTGTTTTACACATTACTCATATCCAAACTCATTTCAACTTATAAAAATCATTACTTAATGATACCTATTAATTATACCCTTCATTTTTAATGTAAAATATGAGTTTCAAAGTGGTTTTAAGGATTTTTAAAATAAGTCTTAGAAATCATACGAATTTTCCTTTGAACATTTCTAACAAAAATATTTTCTTTTCAAGTTCCTTGTTTTATCTTCATAAAGATCTACCAACTATCACATTTACATATACAAGACTAAGCTTTTATGAAAATTAATGCATGAAAACACAAAATATCCATATGAACATGAATGTCAAGAAAAATATGAGTGTCTAAATGCTATATCTACTACTTGTAGTGCATGAAAATGAGTTTAAAGACATGAACATTTTTTTTCATGCAAGATCTCTACTTTTATATGCATGAACATAATAATACTTCAACAAAAAATCATTAAACTCAAGATCTACTCTTGTGATGGCTTGATATTCATGTATTAGTGTTTTCTTATCCCTAGCATTTGCTCATTGGGATTTAAAGTGAAAACACACAAGAATACTCTTGCCATTACAAGATTAAGTAGAGATAAAGCTTGAAATCATCACCTAAAGGAAGATTTGGAGAAGAAATGGAGAGGAAATGAACTTGTGAGTGTAGGTGTGTGAGGAGGGGAGTTCACGGCAAGTAGAGGGAGAATAGAGAGAGTTTTTGACTTTTCAAAAATTTTGGAAGAGCAAATATGAAGAGAGAAAGTGGAAATGAGTTTATATATTAAGTGAATTATGGTTTATTTGTATTAAAAGATGTAAAATAAAACAAGTAGAGGGAAAAAAGGGGGAAGGGTGCACCGACCACGATAGAAGAGGGGGAGGGAGTGGGTTGAATTTGATTTAATTTGTAATTTAAGTAATAAAATATAATATATGTAATAATTTAGTAGGGAACAAAATTTTCTTGGAAAAGAAAATATAGTGAGTAGTTGTAAGGATGTAAGTATAGGGCATGGGTAGTGTGTAGTGTAGGTTGTACTTGTGAATAGTGGTAAATAGTAGACAAGACATCTACTTTACCGGTAGTAAAGAAAATACGGGAAAAAGGCTATAACTGTAGTTTTTATAGCCCAAAAAATTATAAAATTTATATTTTTAAAATCCTTATAAAATTTTGGTTCTAAGGAGTATTCCTGAATATTTTTCTGAGTTTCTAGTCTCGAGGCTCGTTTTTCCGTAATGGGGGTCGAGAAGACCCGGAATAAGAATTTTTTCTGAAATTAAAAATTTCTAAGGTTCGAAATATACTTTAAAGCAATAATTCACATTAATTTATTTCATAAAACTTCTTTTGTTATGAACCGAAGGAAAGCCGAATATAAGGTTTCTAAGCTTCTCTCATTAAGCTTGAATTAGATCGATTTAGGGTTTTGTTCTCCGGTTTCCGAATTTTATTCGATTACTAAGAAAACTGGGGTATACATTATTAGAATAATAAAATTGTGTAATGAATAATAGTAAATAGTACCAAAAGACTAGCTAATTACCGGTAGTAATGAACTACAAATAAAATCGCAAAAATCAGGTAATTCTAATTATCGAAAAATTACAAAACTGATATTTTAGAGATCCTTATAAAAAGATGATTCTAACAGTGTTAATAACATATATTTAATATTTCGAATCCGGGGCACGCTTTTCGAAGCCTGTACCCGAGCGGGTTTGAAATAGGTCGGAAATTCATTAATCTCATCTTTTAGAGCATCCTAGAATTAATGCGAACCAATTACACCTTTTTCTCTTATTCCGACTCCTTGATTTAGGGATACATAATTGTCGGATCTAGGCTATGGGGTTTCTTGGGAGTTTTGTGGACTTAGGTTTTTCTATTGACTTTCTGGTTTATACCTTTGCCAATTTGGAAACTGATATTTTATGTTTATATAAAATATCTGATTTAAGAAATTTATTTTAAGTTTGATTTTTATAAGTATTCAATATCTCTCGACGTTTTCGGAATTCTTTGAATTGAGTTTTATTTCCGAAGGTTAATCATTATCTACTTTTTAATAATTTGTTTTTGAGTTTTATATTACCAGATTTTATAAGTTGGAGTTAAATATAGAATTTGTCGTACGTAGTGGTTTTGGAATTGAAGTATATTGAGTTCTTATTTTGTTTTTTAAGGATTCTTATTTTTCTCAAGATTCGAAAATTTCTAGATTCGTTTAAGATTTAGGACTTATCGAAGTTCAGTTTTAATTTGAAGTGATTTTTAGGGTTTATATTCGAAGTTCATCTTGAATTTATTTACTAAAATTTTTCCGAGGCTTACACCATAAGTTTACGTATCGGGTGCAAGGTGTACTCGCATAACCTTTGGGATCACACTTTGAATCGAATAGTCTAAAGAAGGCATACATTAGCATTAAGAATAGAAATCACAATGAGGTAAATAAGTTAAGTCTTTACAGAAGTCAAGGGAGCATACCCCTGCCAAAATAATAATGGAAGTCTATCCGGTCTAAAACCATATTACAAACATTAGGATTACGTTAAAGAGATTTTTCTAGAAGTCCATGCCTCTAGCTAGGTCCCGACTTCTTCAAAATCTCCTTTATCCAAAAGATAACCCTGTGAAATGTGTTCTCTCGAAACAACCAAAAATAGGAACACGACAACAAAACTATTGGGGTGTAAGCTACAGGCTTAGTGAGATTTAATTCCAAATATTTAATACTCAACGACAGTATATCTCAAACAAGTTATTAGCAGTCATATGAAATGCACAAGCACATGAGCTTACAATACATAAGATCGTCTGGAAATCTTATGTTGAATGGATTTACGCCCTCCATTCGGGGTTAGGTGTTTCAGGCCTATACTATCACGCCCAAGGGTACCTTAGTACTAGTAAACAAGTTACACTTGAATACTATCACTAGATTACTTTCAGAGAATGAAAGGTTTTCAAAACAACATAATCTTTTTAGTTGCTTGATAAGAAATGATAAATACATGTAAGAATTAAATTGGTAAATAACTTCTATAAAATATTACAGAACTATCACAAACCATGTAGTCTGCCAGAAGTACACAACTAATACATTAGCACTAAATAATCTATTCTAATAAAAGCATAACCATTATTCCAAAGTATAGTCATATACTTCCGGCTCCTAAGCTCTTACCGGAGCCATACTCCTGGAAGTGACTAACCAGGGTCGTAAGGTAAACCTGAAAAGACTATTGGAGTATGAGCGAAACCACAGCTCAGTAAATAGCCAGACATACCATACATCACACAAGTTATTAGCAAATCATATGTAATGCAAGCACTCAACCACATGCACAAATACAAACTTGGATGATCTAGAATCCATACAGGAAAAAGATTTACGTTCTCTTTTTAAGGGTTGAAGAACCATTACTCCATGACCCACCTGCCTAGGAGAGACTAAGTTTATAGGAAAATCAACGATTTCTCGTTTTAGGGTTATCACTTTTAATATAATTCGATTAAACTGACCATTTCCTGTATCCACCTTAGAAACTCCCTAAGTATTAATCATTTAAAAGTGATACTACGGGCGGCGTTCTTCGGTGCCACTTAGTTCTCGTAGAACCAACAGAACAAAGAAAACCTTAGAAGACCTAACACATTAGACAACTAAGCATTAACAGAGAACCGAAATATTAATACGTAGCAGGTTGTCATCCCATATATATATATATGCAATAATGCAATTCGTGCAATGCATGATCAGATTATTTTGTTAAGTCAATAGTTCTTATTCAATTTCACGGTGATCATACATTACACACAATCATCATTATACTACTTCACAACATCAAATCATTGCATTATCGCTTTTGTAAGGATATTTTAACAATCATACAATCAGATCACAACATACTTTCAACAAAACATTCATTTAATTATCTTTGCATTATATATTCCATTACTTATAAGCACAAACAGTACAATATGACTGAATTACTTACCTGCTCATACTGACTCAATCGTAATAATCAGCTAGAAGATCTTCTAGTGTTTCAAGGTCACCTATTAAGATGAATAAGGTGTTTATCAATATAATATATATTATATAACTAAATTCCTATATGTGACTGGAATCCTAAACTTGATTTTTATCAAGCTTTGGTAATGATTAATACTGGTTTTATGTTATTCTATACCGAACCTAATTATAGAAAATTATATTTATTTGTTATTACTTAGTGTCGTCGTGTCTCTCCTATTTTATCTCGTATAATTATTTGTTATTTTTAGAAGTCACATTACTCAAGAATTTAGCTTATTTCAATTTCCATTCTTACCTATTTATCTGTTTAAAACAAATATTTGATTATTTATAACTTTTATTGACACTAAATATTTTTCTTAAATTCTAGGGTTTTATGAATTATCAAATAATACATAAATTTATTACAAATGTTTGTATCTAATTATTTTCTCAATAAGTTTTATATTATCATATATATATATATATATAATATAATCAGTAGGTTTTTTAAATATATATATATTCTGTTTCTTTCAAAACAAGCTTTCGTGGAAGAAATTTGGGTGTACGCCGGCTCGAAGCCGCCGGCTTTGAAACCCAGGTGCCGGTGTTGAGTTGGTTTTGCAAAATATTTCATATCAATTGCACCGGCTTTGAAAGTTATCGGCTTTCAACGTACGCCGGTCCTACACCGTCGGCGTAGATTCCTAGATAGCCGGCTTACATTCATTTTTACATGAAAAAAAATTTTACGTAGCTTCTATTCAGTGTAAACCATCTCTACACCGCTGGCCTATTCATGTAAGCCGCCAGCGTTGAACGATTATATTGCCGGCTTTTAGACAGTATTAGTACTGTTCATCATCTTCTCGATGATCCGATTCATATTTGTTAAATTTTCCATGTTAAAAACATTACTAAACCATTTCTAAGTGTTTATATATCTTATATATGGACATAAAACAACTCTTAACACGTCTACAAGTGTATACACTTAGATCTCGATCTTACTAAAATATAGTTAGGGTTTCGGATTTTTACCCGGTTGAGCTGATCCGATGAAATTCGAAGCTTGTATTTTCAGTTCTAATGCATAAACTTAAAAGAAAAACATTCGAATTACATCAACTTACCTTTGAACTCGTATCCAAGGGTTTTTCGTATTGTTTTTCTATTGATTCGTATTTAGATGTTTTGATCTGTTTGTTTTCTGTTTTTAGCTCGTTTTGGTGGCTATGTAGGAGTAGTTTCGTTCTGGGGAATTTGAGAAATAAAGAAGGTTGTTTGTTTCCTCATTAATGAACTTAATCATATATATATAGAAGAAGAAGAAGAGGACTTGGGTTGCGTTCTTTCCTCCGAATTTCATACGAATTTGCTCTACATTTGGCTGCATTTGTTCTATTATTTTCATGTTAATTAATGATATGTTGAGTTGGCAAATAATGATTGGTGTAGAGGTTTCTTTTGTTGACAATTTTGGGTAAATTATTTGATGAATTCTGGCTCCTCTTTTCTCCTTGCAATCTAGCCACTTGCAGCCGAAGTTTAACAAATATATATATATATATATATTAGCTATTTATTTAATTGAGTTTTAGAATAGTTTAACAAGTTATACGGGTACTAATTAGCTAATATTTGAGAGTTTTTGTACAAAAATATGTTTATAGGAGTATACAAAACACTTAGATTATCAAATAATACAATTTTAAGTTTTATATAAATATGTGATTAATTAATTGTATAATTTTATCTCCTACGATTAAAGTTTCTTAAGTTCATTAGGTCAATTTTTATTTTATGCTTTAATAGCTAAAGAAAACTCGAATGAGAACAATAGGGTGATTTGATTATTTATTTGAAGTTCAGATCTTGAGTTATACAACAGTTTATGTTTTCGTTGTGTATTTATAATCCTAACGGTTTATCTTTGGGTCATCATTTCCTATCTATAATCGTAGTTAATTATTTACTTAATATCGCACTTGATATAGAGACTAAATATATATATATATATATCTTTAGTTTTTGATACCTATCATGAAATCTTATTAGTAGCGTTTAATACTATCTAGGGAACTTGAATTTAGGGTTTAAATCCAAGTCTAAGCTCATTACCACTCATTGGTCTAATCTCGAATCATTATAGAGATAAAAAACAATCATTCAATCTCTATATTCATATTTTTCTATTTAAATCTATTTGTATATCAGGTTCCAGGTTTAGATTTTAGATTTTCTTTTAATCATATCTTGAATTATTTATTCAAGATACGAAATCTCGTTTTTGGTATCAATTAGGTTAACGAAATTCTTTATTCAATTTCTAAATCCTGTATCTAACCAAATTCTAGGTATTGATCTATTCTTAGGCTTTTATTGGAATCTAAGTCTAATAACTAGTTCCTACAATTTATTGTAAAGTCGTATACTAATGTGGAAAATTTCCGGTTTACACATACGACCATCATTTAATTACTTCTCACTTCTTATTATGGTTGATACAGGTGCCCATCCACCACGCTTAAAGTTTTACTGTGGTTTATAAGGTGCCCACCCACGCACATTTCAAATTTTCGGCCCATCCGCCAACAACTGAGTTTACAGGCCCCTCGTTGCTCGAATTACTATGCCTTTTTCCCACAAAGGTATAATAACTCATGCAATGTGACTCACTACGTGATATGCATGTACAGTTTATTCATATAATCGTGGCATATTAATTAGGCAAATTAAGTACAATCATAGAGAAGTTCAGACAATCCAAGTCTACACTAGCTCATACAATAATTTATCAACAAGTCTTATCTCGATATACTTATCATTCATTCGACCAAGATTATGTCACACTCATCGAATTTTATCTTTTCCTAATTCTAATGCTACTATGATTACAAGCACATATGAGCACAACTATTTGAGAAATGAACTCACTCGACCATGGAGAGAAATCCACTAATCGTCGTAGTCCTCGGGGAGTAGAAATCCGTCCTCCAATTCACCTAAGTACAAGGAAGACCTGAAATGAGTATTTCTCATAAGGTTCTAATAACTTAACAATTCTAGCTACTAAGTTCGTCAATTTCCGCATAAGATAAAGTCCTAACTTTAAATGACCATATCTAACTCATTTGAACTCGGAATTTAGCATATAATATATTAATTTCTATCTACTTTGAAAGATCTATCTATTACTAATATTATTTTCAAGTTTTGAAGACATTTAGACCACAAAAAGAGGGATCAGTTATGGTCGTTCAAAAACTTCAATTCCGAAAAATAGTTTTGTGGATGTTTATGATGTCTTCTAGCATATAGTTTAACTACACATGCACTATTGATGATTTCCTATCATGAATGATACGATATGAACTTGATGCATGCATGCTTTTGACATTATTTACAAAAAAGAAAATTAAGAAACTTCTTATTTGTGAAATTCCATAACTTTATACTTCCATGAAAACTAGTTTCCTAACTTTGACTATTTCATTTGTTTTGAAGTTATTTCCTTAAGAAAATCAATTTGTCCTTATCTAAATTGAGTCTTCATTATACCTATTACCTAAGCCTTCATTTCTACATAAAAATTTACATTTTACACTTTGCAAATATGTTTTTAAGTAGGATTTATCCAAAAATCCGAATTTCTTAGAATTAAATTTTTTGAATGATTCCGTTGGGAAAAACTTCTTTAATGCATTAAACTTAAGACTTTAAGATACCTATTGTCTAAGAATCTATTTAATACATAAAACTCTATTTTGAACTTGGATGATAGGTGTTCTTATGACCTATATTCAAAATTACGAATTTCATATGTTGAGTACTAACTCAAAATTTTTCATCTAGATTCCATTTCTTGTTTTACACATTAATCTCATTAAAACTCATTTAAACTCATGAAAATCACTACTTAATGATACCTATCACTTATACCCTTCATTTTTCACATGAAACATGAGTTTTAAAATTGATAAAAGGGTTTTTAAAATAGGGTCTTGAAATCATACGAATTTGACTTTGAGTAATTCAAACAAAAACTTTTCCTTTTCAAGTTCCTTGCTTTATTTACTTAAGGATCTACCAACTACCACCTCTATATACCTAAAACAAAGCCTTCATGAGTATGAATGCATGAAAACATAAATCATCCATAAGATCATAAATGTCAAGCATGGTATAAGCATCTAAAGGCTAGATCTACTACTTATGATGTAAGCCTCGGAAAATTTCAGTAAATAATTCCAAAATGAACTTCGAAAATAAACCCTAAAATCACTCCAAATTAAAATCGAATTTCGACAAGTCCAAAATCACGAACGAATCCAAAAATTTCTTAATCATGAGAAAATGAAAATCCTTAAAAATAAACTAAGAACTCAGTGGTCATCAAATTCAAAACCACGACGTACGAAAAAATTTCATATTTAACTCCGATTTATAAAATCGGGTAATATAAAACCCAAAAACAAATTAATGAAAAGTAAATAACGATTAACTTTCGGAAATGAAACCCAATTCAAGAATTCCGAAAATGTTAAAAGATATTAAATACTTACAAAAACAAAATTTAAAATAAATTTCTCAAATTAAATATGTTGTACAAACATAAATATCAGTTTCCAAATTGGCAATGATCTAAATCGGAAAAATCACCCGGAAACCTAATCGAATACAATAGCTTAAGTTCGGCAATCTAGCGCCCTTAACCCTAGAGGCCAAGGTGTAGTTTAAATAAGTAGAATAGCTCGTAGTAATATAAGTTCGTTTATAATTATCAGATTGGTAAATTTTTGACCTATTTCGAACCCGTTCGGATACAAACTTTGAAAAGCGTGTCCCGGGCTCGAGATATCAAAAACATACCATTAGTACCGTTAGACTCGTAATTTTATAAGATTTCTAAATATATCAGTTATATAATTTTTCGGGTTATAAATATTACAGTTTAACCTTTTTTATCGTATTTTCATTTATACCGGTAATTGATTAGACTTTTGCACTATTCATTTTATTTCATTACATAATTTTCTTACTTTTATAATATATACCCCGGGTTTCCTAGTAATCAAGTAAACTTCGAAAACCGGAAAATGAAACCCTAAACCGGTTTAGTTCAAGCTTTGTGAGAAAGACTTTGAAACCCTAATTCCGGCTTTTCCTCGGTTTCCAAATAAGGGACTTTTATAAGCAAAATTAATTTTGAATATAGTTCTTGATTATATTTCAAACCAAGAAAAGATCAGATTTTAAGAAAATTTCAATGCCGGGTCATCCTGATACCCATTATAGAAAAGCGTGCCCGAAACTAGAATTTCAAAATTTTACTTATGAATACTTATTAGAATCGTGATAAAATAAGGATTTCAAAAATATAAATTTCATAATTTTCCGGCTTACAAAAAATTACAGTTATAACCTTCTTATTCGTATTTTTCTTACTACCGATAATTAAGTTGTCTTGATTACTATTCACTACTATTCACAAGTATAATCTATTACTACCTAATTTGTACACCCTATTATTTCAACCCTTACCATCACTCAAATCAATCTCTTTTCTAAATATTTTTTGTCCCTTAATTATTACTATAATTTATGACATTTGATGTGCAAGCTATCAAGACAAATCAATCAAAAATCAATTCTTCCCTTCCCCCTCATGCATTGGTCGATGCGAAACCCCCTCCAACAAGCTCCATTTTGCAATTTTTTTAATTTATTTTAGTCTCATTTAACCTAATTCCATTTAATATATAAGCTACATTTTCTCTCTCTTTCTTCATTCTTCACTTTTTCTAAGTTTTCAAAAGGTAAAAAGCTCTCCAAATCCTCTCCCTCTCCACCACTTTGCCGTGAGCTTCATAGCTCATACACACACACACACAACTTTCTTTTTCTTTATTATCTTCCATTTTACCTTAAAGTGAAAGAACCTTACTTCCTTAACCTTAGATCCTTGTAATGGCAAGGATATTCTTGGATATTTTAACTAAATGTCCTCATGATCTCTTGGTAGGGACAATGAAATATCAAAACAAGAATACCAAACCATCACAAAGTAGATCTAACATTTAAAGGAGCTTTCATGCCAAAAGCTTTATGTTTATCCATCAAAAAGTGTTTTGAACAAAAGATCTTCTATAAAAATATAGTTTTTATGTTTTCAAAACCTATTTAAGCACTTGATATAGTAGATCTATCATTTTACTACTCATATTCATGTAGACATTAAGATCTCATCTTTATTTTGAGTTTATGTGCATTAATGGTCTTTAATGTTTTTGTCCTTAGTAAAGAACCTTCCTAATACATAGATCTATAGATAGATGAGTTAACAAAACCAAAAAGGAAAACACTTTTCAAGAAATGAGTTAGTGTAAATTCGGATGACTTGAGAAACCTAGTTTAAAAACCCTTTTATCAACTTCTAAACATGTGTTTTACAAGAAAAATGAAGCCTATAGGTGATAGATAATGTTTGATGATGTTTTTCATGAGTTTAAATGAGTTCTTACTAAAGAAAATATTTGAAATAAGAGATCAAGTCTAATAGAAGTTTTGAGTCAAAAGTCTTGAAGGCCAAATTCGTAATAATGGATAGATGGTTAGAAAACACTAGTTTTCCAACTTCAAAATGGTATTTTCTTAAATAAATGAAGTCCTTAGGGTATAGGTAAAGAAATACTTAAAATTCTAAGTATAAAATACATTTTTCTTAAAAGAATCAACTTGAAAATGAAATTTTCTAAATTCGGATTTTTGGAATCACCCTAGTGTAAGACTCACTTAAAAAGGTTATATATGAAGATTTTATTAAAGAAATAAAGGCCTTAGGATATAACTAATATAAGGGTCAAAATTTCTTTAAACAAAGTGAAGTTTTTCTAAAAGAAAATCCTTATAATAAGTAAGTGTGACCAAGTGTAGTAAACTTACTTGTTAAATAATAGCATTAAATGATTTTCTAGGAAAAAGTTTATTTAAATTCTTTAAGTCTAAAAATTTATAAGAACTTAGGCTCATTAGAGTTCATATCATAACATTCATGATAGGGAAAATCATTGCCATGGCATTTAGTTTCATTTTGCACTTAGGAATCTCAAGTGCATTCATGAAAACCGCATTTTCGGAATCTATATAACGGCTGTACAGATCTGATCCCTCATTTCGAAGCTTATATATTTTCAAAACTTGATTTAAACTTCATATTTAGAAAGCTCTTCCAAAGTAGATAGAAATCGATATAAAATTTGCGAGATTCCGAGTTTAAATGACCAAGTTATGGCCGTTTTAAATTGGAATTCCCGCTTAGGACGCGAATTACGAATTTAATAGTTCGTATGAAGTCATTGGATTAGTTTGAGTTGAAATACTTATTAGAGTATTTCTTCCCTTTTTAGGTAATCCCGAGTTCGACGATTCCCTATCACCGGATTATTATTACTGGAAGACCGGTGATCCAATGGCCGAGTGAGTTCATTTCTCAATTAATTATGCTCTTGGATGTGCTTGTAGTAGTAGTGGCATTAGACTTAAGAAAAGATAAAATTGTGAATGAATGGTGATCTAAACTTGCATGAATGAACGATAGGTATATCGAGGCAAGCTTTGTTGCAATAACCTTGTATGAGCTAGTATAGATTTGGAGTGTCTGAAATCTGTATGATCACTTTTAAATTATCTAATTAATATGCCATGATTATATGAATAAATTGTACATGCATATCACGTAGTGAGTCACATATCATTGTCGAGTATGCCTTTGGTGGACAAAGGTGTATTTGGGAGGCAGCGGGTCTTTAATGAAGGGGACTAGGGTTGCATGACTTATAGACCACCCCATTCAAATAATGAAAACTATGGTTGCATGACTTATGGAACATTAAAATTGTGGTTGCATGTCTTATGGACCACCCCACTTAAGATTGGGACTATGGTTACATGTCTTATGGACCAACATTGGAACTATAGTTGCATGACTTATGAACTACCCCAAACCCCAAATGGAGGGCGTAAATCCATTCACATATGGCTACCGGAAAGTCATATGCTTGTATGTTCATGTGCTTGTGCATTCATATGATTATTTAAATAAACTTGTTTGTATATTCTACAATTGAGTATATTATTGCGGAAATGAATCTCACTAAGCTAGTGTAGCTTATACCCCAATAGTTGTTTAAATGAGCAGGTTATTCCAAAAATGCTAAGTGGGGACCGAGATGGTTGCAGCCGAGAATGATTTCGAGATTCCGGCAAGATATAAGAATGCTTGAAGTTTTTGGCTAAGCTTTACGATTTGCTTTGTAATAGCTTTATGTAGTGAAGTCTTGGGATGAATGTAGTTGAAGTTTGATGAATTGTATTTTGAAGTATATAGTTTTGTATTTGGAGTATAGTGAATTGTATTTCCTTTACGTTGTTACTCAATTGTATCAACATAAAACGTATCATTCCGATGTGTCTCCTTCATGTGTTAGACGCCTTGTACATAATATGGAAGCTTTCGCGTGACTGAGGTGGTCATTCTTAGGCTTTAATATTGTGTATGGCGGACTGCCACGTTTAGGATACCCTTGGGCGTGATATATGATGTATGAAATGAAGTTGAAAAGCATGAACATGAAATTTTTATGCTAGATCTCATCTTTACTCCACTCCTACATGCATGATCATGAAGATATCTCAACAAAAACTTAATCAAACACAAGATCCACTCTTGTGATGGCTTGATATTCATGTAGTAGCATTTTCTTGTCCCTAGCAAGTGCTCATGGGGACTTTGAGTGAAAATACTCATGAATAATCTTGCCATTACAAGATTAAATGGTAGTAGGGCTTGAGAATCATCACCTAGGGTTAGATTTAGTGAAGAAATGAATAAGATTGAAGCTTGTGGTGTGTGTGTAGTGGGACTAGGCTCACGGCAAAGAGGGAGGAAGAAGAGAGGATTTGAGAGCTTTCGAAACAAAAGAAATAAAATGAAAGAGAGAGAAAATAAAAGACTATATATATTAGATGAAATTAGGGTTTGTTTTAAGTAATAAAAAGAGATAAAATAAAACAAATGGGGGAAAATTGAAGGGGGGGGGGGAGGGGGGGGGGGGGGGGGGGTGAGGGGGTGCACCGGTTCGAGAGGAAAGAGAGAGAGGTGTTTTGATTTTACTTGAAATTGTAATTTGTATAATAAAATGTATTAAATGTAATAATTTGTTAAGAGACAAAAATTCTTGGAAAAGAAAATATAATTGAGTGGTTGTAAGGATGTAAGACTAGGGTATGGGTGTGTGTGTAGTAGGTTGTACTTGTTAATAGTAATAAATAGTAGATAAGACATTTACTTTATCGGTAATAAGAAAAATACAGGAAAAAGGCTATAACTATAATTTTTATAACCTGAAAAATTATAAAACATATATTTTTGGAATCCTTATAAAATTTCGGTTCTAACGAGTATTTCGGAATATTTTTCTGAGTTTCTAGTTCTGGGGCTCGCTTTTCCGTAATAGGGCTTAGGAAAGCCCAGATTAGAAAACTTTTCGAAATCAAACCTTTATATGGTTTGAAATATACTATAAAATAATAATCCACATTAAATTATTCTATAGAGGTTCTTTTATATAGAAATTGAAGAAAAGTCGAACCTAGGGTTCCTAGGTTGCTAGTACTAATCCTATTTAAGGTTTTGATTTCCGATTTACGAAGTTTACTCGGTTATTAGAAAAACTGGGGTTTACAATCTACCCATCTTAAACAAAGTTTTTTCCTCAAAACTTGAACGGCTTACCTGATTCTTTAAACAGGTTCGGATACTTCTGCCGCATCTCATTTTCTACTTCCCATGTTGCTTCCTCTTGGGTATGATTCCTCTAGAGGACCTTTACATACTTAATTTCCTTATTCCTTAATCTTTGTACCTTTTTAGCCAAGATCTGCACTGGGTGCTCTCATAAGTGAGGTTTTCCTTTAGTAACACCGGTTCCAATTCTATGATCTGATCCGGGTCGGTTACATGTTTGCGAAGAACCAAGACGTGAAAAACATTGTGCACTCCCGAAAGATTTGGTGGCAAAGCAAGGCGGTATGCCAACTCTCCTACCCGTTCCAATACTTCAAAGGGACCAATATATCGAGGACTTAACTTTCCTTGCGAGCGAACTCTGGTGAATACCTTCAATAGGATTTATCTTTAAATATACATGATCTCCCACTTGAAATTCAAGAATCCTTCTTCTTAAATCTGCCCAACTCTTTTGTCTATCTTGGGCTTACTTCATTCGTTGTTGGATTATCCGAACCTTGTCGGTAGCATCTTGCTCGAGATCGGGTCCAAGAACCATCTTCTCCACATCATCTCAAAACAACGGGGATCTACACTTACATCCATATAAGGCCTCATAAGGCGGCATCTTGATGGTCGAGTGATAATTATTGTTATAAGTGAACTCAACCAGAGGTAAGTGCGCTTCCCAACTTCCTTTGAACTCCATCACGTATGCCCCAAGCATATCTTCCAATGTCTAAATTGTTCTTTTGGACTGTCCATCAGTTTGCAGATGATAAGATGTGCTAAAATGCAACTTCGTTCCCATACACCTCTGCAAGCTCACCCAGAACTTAGACACAAACCTTGGGTCTCGATCTAACACAATCCCAGCTAGTACTCTATGTAAGCGAACAATTTCCTTCATGTAAAGTCTCGCCAATTTATCCATGGAGTAAGTCATACTTATTGGCAAGAAATGAGCAGACTTAGTTAATCGGTCCACCATAACCCATATAGCATCATGACCTGACAGTATCTTTGGAAAACCACAAATAAAATCCATGGAAATTTGGTCCCACTTCCATTCTGGTATAGGCAAGGGTTTTAACAATCCACCCGGCCTTTGATGTTCTATCTTCACTTGTTGGCATGTTGGGCACTTAACCACGAAATCTGCCACATCCCGTTTCATTCCATTCCACCAATAATGTCCTTTAAGGTCTTAGTCCATCTTGGTTCCTCTCGGGTGTATCGTATATCCAGAGTTGTGTGCTTCATTCATAATTTCCTTCCTTATCTCTTCATCATCGGGCACACACAGTCGTCCTTTCATCCTTATCACGTCATCTTCATCTATGGTAAAATCAGTATATCTCCCCTCCTGAACTTCCTTCTTTATCCTTTGAATCACTTCATCATAACGTTGAGCCTCTTTAATCCTTTCCACTAAAGTTGGCTCTAACACCAAACTTGCTATCTCCATTTCCAAGTCTTGCCTAACAAATTCAATGCTTAACTTCTCAAATTCTTTTATCAATTCTTTCTGTTTGTCAAAAGAGTTACAATTTCACCATGATTCTTAGACTTAGGGCATCAGCAACCGCTTTTACCTTTCCCGGACAATAATTAATTCCCAAATCATAATCCTTAATTAACTCCAGCCATCTTCATTGCCTCATGTTCAATTCTTTTTGGGTTAACAAGAACTTAAGACTTTTATGATCGGTGTAGATTTCACACCTCTATCCATAAAGGTAGTGTCTCCATATTTTCAAAGCAAAGACAACCGCGGCTAACTCCAAGTCATGCGTGGGATAATTTTGCTCATGTGGCCTTAGCTGCCTTGATGCATATGCAATCACCTTCCCTTCTTACATGAGAACGCATCCAAGACCATTTCTCGAAGCATCACTGTGTATAGTGTATGGTTTCTCGGGGTTTGGCAAAACTAAGATCGGAGCAGAAACAAGTCTTTGTTTCAATTCTTGAAAGCTTTGATCTCATTTTTTCGTCCAAACAAACTTTTCATTCTTTTGAGTCAACTGGGTTAACAGCTTGGCTATCTTGGAAAAGTCTTAGACAAATTTCCTGTAATATCCAGCTAAACCCAAAAAGCTTCTTACTTCGGTCACGGTCTTAAGTGGTTTCCATTCCACCACAAACTTAATCTTCTCGGGGTCTACAGATATACTTTCACCTAACACAACATGTCCCAAAAACTAGATCCTGTCTAACCAAAAGTCACACTTGGAAAAGTTGGCATACAATTTATGCTCTCTTAGCGTTGTAATGCCACACGAAGGTGCTCTTTGTGTTGCTCCCTCGTCTTCGAGTAAATCAAAATATCATCAATAAACACAATCACACACTTATCCAATAAGGATTTATATACCCGATTCATCAAGTCGTAAAGGCAGCATGAGCATTTATTAATCCAAAAGACATCACTAAGAACTCATAATGTCCATAACGAGTCCGAAAAGCAGTTTTTGGTACATCTTCGGGTCTGACTCTTAACTGATGGTACCCTGATCATAGGTCAATCCGTGAAAATACACTTGCTCCTTGAACTGATCAAAAAGGTCATCAATCCTAGGAAGTGGATACTTATTCTTGATGGTAACTTTATTCAATTCCCGATAATCAACACATAACCTCATTGACCTATCCTTTTTCTTAACAAATAGCACAGGTGCATCCCATGGTGACACACTTGGTCTTATGAATCCTTGGTCCAAGAGTTCTTGTAATTGCCTTTGTAATTCCTTCAACTCAACAGGGGCCATACGGTAAGGCGCTTTGGATATCAGCTCAGTGTTCGGTACCAAGTCAATCTCAAAATTAATTTCTCTCTTAGGAGGCAAACCTGGTAGCTCATCCGGAAAGACATCGGAAAATTCCTTGACAACTGTTATATCCTCGATCTTAGGTAATCTTTCCTCTTTTTCCGTTGCATTAAGGAAACTTTCACTTTCAATTTCAACATCTCTATCCATGATCAACTCAGTTGAGCCTAAGTCTGTTCCTCTTGAAGATACGGTCTCACCCATGAACTCAACATCCAATCCATTATCATCCTTAAAATTTACCTTCTTGTTTCGACAGTCCACAACGGCTTTAGCAATGGCTAGCCAACTTATTCCCAAAATCACCTCATATCTACTCATCTCCAACACTATTAAATCACACCTCGTGCCATGCCCATGAATCTCCATTGGACAATCCTTTAACATCTCATTTGTTATCACAGTGCTCCCAGTAGGGGTTTTAACACAAAGCTAGAGGCAACAGTGACTATTGGTAAACCAACTTGTCTAGCCAATCTGGTGGTGATAAACGAGTGTGTGGCTACCGTGTCAAACAAGGCATAAGCAGTCGTTTTAGCTACCCATATGTGTCCTGCGTCCAACACTTACTAATTACTAACTTCATACCATTCCAACTCACTAGCCTAACTTCCTTAATTTAAATGAGCTTGTTTTTCTTTCATTAATACTTGAGTCTTAACAACTTAAAAACAGTAGATAAACAAAAGCAAAAAGTAGGAGATGTACCTTTAACAAGGCCAAAGTCCGGACCACTATCTTCCTTGAGAGTAGCCAATCCACAATCTTCATCTCCCATCTCCTCACATACCCATCGTCCTTCAGGTTATAGATCCTCATCCCATGCATTACTGATGTAGAGCGGCTACCATTATTTCCACCGATCCCATTTTCGGGTCTTGCGACTATGATCCTCCAAAAGATCTAGCTGGGGCATCCTTCCTCTATGGGCACTCATTAGCAAAGTGACCCTTTTGCTTGCAAACAAAACATATAGTGGTAGCCTTCTTTGGGCAATCAGTAATCTTGTGAGATGATTCGCCATAGAATTAGCACTTATCCCTTAACTGTGGGCATCTCTTGGGGTAGTGTTCCCCCTTACATTTCCAGCAACTAACACCTTTAAGGGTAAGCTGTCCTCCACTAATGTTACTCTTAAAGCCAAAAGACGGCTAGAATTGCCTTTGTTGCTTTATTTTCACCTGTTGGCAAACCGGACATTTCATTACATAATCTGCCACATCTCTCTTCATGCCGTTCCACCAATAGCGCTTTTCAAATCTTGGTACATCTTAGTACCTCCCGGATGTATGGTATAATCGGAGTTATGAGCTTCACTCATTATTTCCTTCCTCAACCTTCGTCTTCCGTTACACATAACCTTCCTTTCATTCTGATTACATCCTCATCATCTATTGCAAAGTCAAGGTACTTTCCTACTTGGGTTTCCCTTTTAATCTTTTGTATCACTTCATCATATCTTTGGGCTTCTTTGATTCTTTCTATTAGGGTCGGCTCCAATGCCAGATTGGCTATCTCAAACTCAGCACTTTGGTCTATGAACTCAATCTTTAATTTCTCAAAATCCCTAATCAGATCCCTTTGACTTGTGATCAAGGCAGCTACTTCGCCATAATTTTTCCGACTTAGGGCATCCGCGACTGCATTAACTTTCCCTGACAGTAATTTATTCCAAATCATAATCTTTTATTAGTTCTAACTATCTCCTTTGTCTCATATTTATCTCCTTTTGTGTGAACAGATATTTAAGGCTCTTATGATCCGTGTATATCTCACACCTCTGTCCATATAAATAGTGTCTGCATAGTTTCAGGCGAAGACAACTGCGGCCAATTCCAGATCATGTATAGGGTAGTTTTGCTCGTGGGGTCTCAACTGTCGAGAAGCATATGTAATAACTTTCCCTTCCTGCATTAACACGCATCCAAGGCCATCCTTGAGGCGTCACTATGCACCGTATAGGATTTTTCCGGGTTCGGTAGAACCAAAATCGGTACCGATACCAGTCGTCGTTTCAATTCCTGAAACTCTATTCTCTTTTATCTGTCCAAACAAATTTCTCATTCTTTTGGGGCAATTGAGTCAGCGGCTTGGCTATCTTTGAGAAATCCTTCACAAACTTGTGATAGTAGCCAGCCAATCCCAAGAAACTTCTTACTTCAGTAACCGTTTGTGGCTGTTTCCATTCCACTACAGCCTTAATCTTTTCGAGGTTAACTGATAT
Source organism: Combretum micranthum (assembly GCA_024138025.1). Classification (NCBI taxonomy): domain Eukaryota; kingdom Viridiplantae; phylum Streptophyta; class Magnoliopsida; order Myrtales; family Combretaceae; genus Combretum; species Combretum micranthum. The sequence goes on along the minus strand of JAMXBD010002848.1, from coordinate 132,779 downwards.
CCCATCACCAGTTACCACATGTCCAAGAAAAGATATCCCGTCCAACCAAAAATCACATTTGGATAATTTGGCATACAACTTGTTTTCCCTTATGGTTTGCAACGCCAAACGAAGATGTTCCTCGTGTTGTTCCTTGGTCTTTGAATATATTAGGATGTCGTCTATGAAGACTATTACGCACTTGTCCAAAAGTGGCTTGTAAACTCTGTTCATAAGCTCCATAAATGTAGCTGGTGCATTAGTCATCCCAAACGACATCACCAAAAACTCATAGTGTCCATAACGAGTACGAAAAGCTGTCTTTGGTTCATCCTCATGCTTTATTCTTAATTGATGGTATCCCGAACGCAGATCAATGCATGAAAACACACAAGCCCCTTGCAGTTAATCAAACAAATCGTCGATTCTTGGCAGAGGATGCCGATTCTTGATAGTTACCTTATTCAACTCACGATAATCGATGTACAATCTCATTGATCCATCCTTCTTCTTTACAAACAAGACAGGTATGCCCCATGGCGACACACTTGGTCTTATGAATTTCTGATCCAAAAGTTCCTACAATTGTGTCTTTAACTCCTTTAACTCAGCCGGTGCCATCCTGTATGGTGCTTTGGATATCGGTTCGGTGTTTGGAGCTAAAACAATCTCAAAATCAATCTCTTTTTGGTGGTAATCTCAGCAAAATTTCTGGAAACACATCCAAATATTCATTTACCACGGGTATATCCTTTTCTTCTCGAGTTCCCTCTTCGTCCAAGACACCTTCAATAGGTATTATCTCTTCATCCTCCATCATCAATTCAAAAGAGTTTAACCCAAACCTTCTTGGGACTAGGGTCTCTCCCACAAATTCTACTCTTCCTCCCGGTTGATCATAGAAACACACTGTCCTCTTTTGGCAATCCACTACCACTTTTACCTTACTTAGCCAACTCATCCCGAGGATAACTTCGTATTTACTCATCTCCAATATTATTAAATCACTTTTGGAGTAGTGCTCATGAATTTCCAATGGACAGTCCTTTATCGATTCTCGGTCGACACTACGCTTCCAGTAGGTGTCTTCATCCTCAAACTAATAGTAGTTGTGGCTATAGGTAATCCAAGTTGATTAGCTAAACTAGTGGTGATGAATGAATGCGTCGCTTCGTGTCAAACAAAACATAAGCCTCCATGTTATTCGCCCGTATGTGTCTTGAGGTCAACAAACATCCATCACTTATCACCCTAAAACACTCTCAAAGCTACCTACATGGGGTTCTTACTTCCAACTTTCCCATAAACATATTTGATTTAATTTAGATAACAATTCAAATTAATAAATTAAATTTTAACTTAAGAGGGTTTCTGTTACTAACTTGTCACCAAGCCGCCTTCTGTGTCACTTTGATCCAAGGCTGCCAATTCCACTTCCTCATCCTCATCTTCCTCTACCATCCATTGGCCTTCAAAGTTATATAGCCTCATCCCATGCATCGCCGAAGCTGCACGGCTCCCACCTTTACTACCCGACTTCATAGGATTGGTATTGCTCGAAGTCCCAAAGGGTCAGCGGAAACACTTTTCTGTTGGGAACATTCAGAGGCCAAGTGCCCCTTCTCCTTGCAAATAAAGCAAGTCACGACCATCTTCTTCGGGCACGTATAAACCATATAGCCAGCATCATCATAGAAATAACATTTGTTCTTCAACAGTAGGCATTGCCTAGGAGCATGAGTCCCCTTGCATTTCCAACAAGTGACATTGGCCTTAAATTGGGTCGGCTTCCCACTAGTGCCATTCTTAAACCCCTGGTATGGTCTGTACCTCTTTCCTTTAAATCCCAAACTTGAGGCGTCAAATGGCCTTTTCCCAAATACACTTTTGTCAGGTTCTTGGTATTTCCTTTTCCTGGCCCCTTCAATCACTCAGGCCTTCTCCACCATCTCGGGGTAGGTTCTTACTCCAAACTCCTCCAATTTAAACCGCAACTCATCATCTAGACCTCCCAAAAATACTTGTTTCTTCAACTCCTCACTGTCCCTGAAAGACTCAGATGCATATTGCAACAAGTGGATGAACTCAGTCTCGTACTGTTCCACAGTTCTCCCCTTTTGTTTAACGTGGAGGAAATTGGCACTATACTTTACTCTCAAGCTGGAGGGGAAATAATTGTCCAAGAATTCCCGACGAAAAGATTCCCAGGTAATTGGGGAAGCCAAGCTTCTTCCCTTAGGGTCCCACCAGACCCTCGCATTATATCTCAACATATAAGTTCCATATTCCAATTGTAAATAAGGTGGAATCTCATATGCAGCAAAAGATCGCTCAATTTGAGCTAACCAGTCCTCGGCTTCACCTGGTTTACCAAACGCTCCATCAAAATACTGGTTACTCTTAATGAAATCCGGTAAAGAGCTTCGGTGAGGCCTTCGATATGGTGGAGGTGGTGGCAGGGGCACATTGTAGGAATGCTCCTCCTGTGGAGCAGGTGCTTCAGCAGTCACTTCCTGGTGATGTCCAGGTGGTGGTGGGTGTGGAGCAAAATCCCAGACACTTTGTCCTTGGTGCGGGTTCTGAGCTGGGTTTTGGTCTGGATGAATGTATTCAAGAGATTGGCCAATTGTCCAATCGCATTCAACACATCATCCTGTTGATTTTGGGGTGCCACTCCTTATGGGTTTGGTTGGGGTACGGCCGGTTGGTCGGCTTCGTTTGGGAGAGATTCTTGCTTCCAATTCCGAATCCATCGGTTTCGTCTGTTTACACATTGTTTAATAAATTTCAGTATTCTTAGGACGTTTTCAATTTTTAAGGAAATTAATTCATCAACAAGGTTCAAAATTTTGCGGGAATTCGAAAATCAAATTTCAAAAGGAATTAAATTTCATAAGCTTCATATAATCATAAGAGAAACAAAAGAATTTACACATAGGGAAATAAGTTGCAATCTCAAAATAATAACATGAATGAATGAATGCTCATGCAGTTTACATGTGGTTAATGTTCTTTATGTCTAATGTCTAACATGCATGCTTCCCACAACTTCCTTCTTTTGAAATAAACATGATTCTTCATTAGTTTAGCGAGCCATACAAAATATTACATCAAAGATTTCTGTCCACAAAATTTGGCTAGCTATACTCTAGTTCCGATTCTAAACATTTTTCCCTATTCCCGGAAGCACAACTATAAGCCCCGGAAAATTTCAGTAAATAATTCCAAAATGAACTTCGAAAATAAACCCTAAAAATCACTCCAAATTAAAACCAAATTTTGACAAGTCCTAAATCATGAACGAATCCAAAAATTTCTTAATCATGAGAAAATGAAAATCCTTAAAAAATAAAATAAGAACTCAGTGGTCTTCAAATTCAAAACCACGACGTACAAAAATTTCCATATTTAGCTCCGACTTGTAAAATCGGGTAATATAAAGCCCAAAAACAAATTTTTAAAAAGTAAATAATAATTAACTTTCGGAAATGAAACCCAATTCAAGAATTCCGAAAACATTAAGAGTTATTAAATAATTACAAAAATAAAATTTAAAATAAATTTCTCAAATTAAATATGTTATATAAACATAAATATCAGTTTCCAAATTGGCAAAGGTCTAAACCGAAAAATCACCCGGAAACCCGGTAATCTAGCGCCCCTAACTCTAGAGGCCGAGAGGTAGTTTAAATAAGTAGAATAGCTCGTAGTAATATAAGTTTGTTCACAACTATCAGATTGGTAAATTTTTTACCTATTTCGAACCCGTTCGGATACAGACTTCGAAAAGCGTGTCCCGGGGCTCGAGATATCAAAAATATACCATTAGTACCGTTAGACTCCTAATTTTATAAGATTTCTAAATATATCAGTTATATAATTTTTCGGGTTATAAAAGTTACAGTTATAACCTTTTTATCGTATTTTCATTTCTACCGGTAATTGATTAGTCTTTTGCATTATTCATTTTATTTCATTACACAATTTTACTACTTTTATAATGTATACCCGGATTTCCTAGTAATCAAGTAAACTTCGAAAACCAGAAAAATGAAATCCTAAACCGGTTTAGTTCAAGCTTTGTGAGAAAGGCTTAGAAACCTAATTTCCGGCTTTTCCACGGTTTCCAAATAAGGAACTTTTATAAGCAAAATTAATTTTGGATATAGTTCTTGATTATATTACAAACCAAGAAAAGATCAGATTTTTGGAAATTTTCAATTCCGGGTCATCCCGAGACCCATTATAGAAAAACGTGCCCCGGAACTAGAATTTCAAAAATTTACTTATGAGTACTCATTTGAACCGAAATAAAATAAGGATTTCAAAAATATATTTTTCATAATTTTCCGGCTTATGAAAAATACAGTTATAGCCTTTTTATTCGTATTTCATTACTATCGGAAATTAAATTGTCTTGTCAACTATTCCTCACTATTCACAAGTACAACCTATGACTACCTATGTACACTCTATAATTTCAACCCTTACCATCACTCAAATCAATCTCTTTTCTAAATACTTTTTTTCTCTTAAAAATCAATACAATTTATGACAATTGTACACAAATCAAGACAAATCAATCAAAGAAAATCAAATTTCCCCCCCTTTTCCTCAAGCATTGGTCGGCGTGAATGGCCCCCCCCACAAGCTTCTTGTGCAATTTTTTTAAACTCCTTTTTGTCACATTTAACCTAATTCCATTTAATATATAAGCCACATTTTCTTTCTCTCACTTCATTCTTCACTTTTCAAAGTTTCAAGAGGTGAAAATCTCTCTTTTCTCTCCTCTCCACTCCCTCTATGCCGTGAGCCTCCATGGCCTTCCACACACACACACACACACAACTTGTTTTCTTCTCTTTTATCTCCTATTTTACTCTAAATAAATAAACTTCTACTCCTTCTACTCATAGATCCTTGATATGGCAAGGATATTCTTGGATATTTCAACTAAATGTCCCCATGATCTTTTGGTAGGGACAATGAAATATCAAAACAAGAATACCAAACCATCGCAAAGTAGATCTAACATTTAAAGGAGCTTTCATGCCAAAAGCTTTATGTTTATCCATCAAAAAGTGTTTTAAACAAAAGATCTTTTATAAAAATATAGTTTTTATGTTTTCAAAACTCATTTAAGCATTTGATATAGTAGATCTATCATTTTACTACTCTTATTCATGTAGACATTTAAGATCTCATCTTCATTTGAGTTTATGTGCATTCATAGTTTTTAATGTTTTTGTCCTTAGTAAATAACCTTCCTAGTGCATAGATCTATAGATAGATGAGTTAACAAAACCAAAAAGGAAAACACTTTTCAATAAATGAGTTAGTGTAAATTCGGATGACTTGGGAACCCTAGCCTAAAAACCCTTTTACCAACTTCTAAACAGTGTTTTACAAGAAAAATGAAGCCTATAGGTGATAGATAATGTTTGGTAATATTTTTCATGAGTCTAAATGAGCTTTTATCAAAGAAAATGTTGGAAACAAGAGATGAAGTCTAATAGAAGTTTTGAGCTAAAAGTTTTGTGGGCAAAATTCGTAATAATGGATAGGTGATTAGAAAACACTAGTTTTCCAACTTCAAAAATGGGATTTTCTTAAATAAATGAAGTCCTTAGGGTATAGGTAAAATAAATACTTAAAGTTCTAAGTATAAAATGCATTTTTCTTAAAAGAATCAACTTGGAAATGAGATTTACTAAATTCGGATTTTTGTAACCACCCTAGTGTAAGACCCACTTAAAAGTTTACAAATGAAGATTTTATTAAAGAAATAAAGGCCTTAGGATATAACTAATATAAGGGTCAAAATTTCTTTAAACAAAGTGGAGTTTTCCTAAGGAAGATCCTTATAATAAGTAAGTGTGACCAAGTGTAGTAAACTTACTTGTTAAACAATAGCATGAAATGATTTTCTAGGAAAAAGTTTATTTAAATTCTTTAAGTCTAAAACGTTATAAGAACTTAGGCTCATTAGAGTTCATATCATGACATTCATGATAGGGAAAATCATTGCCATGGCATTTAATTCCATTTTTCATGTAGGAATCTCAAGTGCATTAATAAAACCGCATTTTCGGAATCAATATACCCGCTGTACAGATCTGATCCCTCATTTCCGAGGCTTATATTTTCAAAACTTGATTTAAATTTCATATTTAAAAAGCTCTTCCGAAGTAGATAGAAATCGATATAAAATTTGCGAGATTCCGAGTTAAAATGACCAAGTTATGACCATTTTAAATCGGGACTTCGAAAATGACGCGAATTTCGATTTCGCTAAGTTTTCTTAGAGTTTTAGTATCCTTAGATGGTAGAATACTCATTAGAGTATTTCTTATGTGATTAGGTGAACCCGAGAATGTTGACTCTTTGCCACCGGATTATTATTACTAGAAGACCGGTGATCCAATGGCCGAGTGAGTTCATTTCCTAAGTAATTATGCTCATTGAGTGTGCTTGTAATTGTAGTAGCACTAGACTTAGGTAAAGATAAAATTGTTGATGAGAAATGAACTTTTCATGTTGAATGAATGATAAGTATATCGAGATGAGACTTGTTGAAATAATATTATATGAGTTAGTATAGACTTGGATTGTTTGAAATGCTCTATGATCGCTCTTAAATTACATAATGAACTTGCTACGATTCTATAAATAAACTGTACATGCATATCATTTAGTGAGTCACATTGCATTGCGAGAATGCTTTTGGTGGGAACAAAAGTATGATCGGGAGGCAGCGAGTCTTCGTTAACGTTAAGGATCTGCAGGGTCGCTTAAGTTAACGGGCAGTGGAGTAGACACTATAAACCAATACATATAAACAGGTGGAGGACCACCTTCGTTAACATCAAGGGCCTATGAGGTCGCTTATGTTAATGGGCAGTGGAGTAGACACTATAAACCACAAGAGAAAATATTGGAATTGTGGTTGCATGTTTATGGACCACCCCAAACCCCGAATGGAGGGCGTAAATCCATTCACATGGCTACCGGAAAGTCATATGCTTGTATGTTCACGTGCTTGTGCATTCATATGATTGTTTAAATAAACTTGTTTGTATATTTTACAATTGAGTATATTATTACGGAAATGAATCTCACTAAGCTAGTGTAGCTTATACCCCAATAGTTGTTTAAATGAGCAGGTTATTTCAAGAATGCAAAGTGGGGACCGAATTGGTTGGAGCCAGGAATGACTCCGGGATTCTGGTAGGATACATAGATGTTTGAATGTTATCAACTAGATTTTTATGAGCTGCCTTGTAATTTTTTTTTTTATGTAGGGAAGTCCATGGACGAATGTATTTGGAGTTGAATAATTTGAAGTGTAGTGATCTGTATGAGAAGTGTAGTGATTTGTATCTGAAGTATAGTGGATTGTATTTCCTTTACATTGTTACTCAATTGTATCAACATAAAACGTATCATTCCGATGTGTCTCCTTTATGTGTTAGACGCCTTATACATAGTATGGAAGCCTTTGCGTGACTGAGGTGGTCATTCTTAGGCTTTAATATTGTGTACGGCGGACTGCCACGTTTAGGGTACCCTTTGGGGCGTGACAGTTTAGTTGGTATCAGAGTGACAAGGTTTTGGGAATTAGGTGGGAAGACTTTAGGAGAATAGAATGCTAGGATATGATCTTAAGAATGAATAAGTTTAGATAACCTTTAAGTAACAAAGAGATTAGCCTTATCTTTATGACCCATGAGTTATGATTTGAGGATTGGAGATCTCTGAGAAAGTAAGAGATAGTTATATTAGGACCGGATGATCTTAAAGAGTCAATAGACCATAAGGAACATCTTACGAGAAGAAGTTCTTAACTAAGGAATGACCTTTCAGTAAGGACGAGCCCTTGATTTTATAACTGAAGAATGAAATTGTAATAATCAAAGATACTACTTGGGAGATTTCTAGAAAATATACAAAATAGTTGTACAAGTGTTGGAAAGTCTTCAAGAAATAATAATCAATGAAAGATGTGCCGCATGGAGAAATTCTCTGGAGTGATAATCCCGAAAGAGCTAAGGAAATTAAGGGTAAATTAAGGAATGACCTATAGGAGATGACATGAAGAAGGGTATAAGAGGATTAAGGATGGAAAATATTTGGTGGAATGATCAAACCTACCTTAACCCCGTAAGGCACGAAGAATAAGTGACCTAACCCAACTCTTGATTCAAGCTAAATAGGAGAGATCGTAAGTTACCCCTTCGACCTATAAGATAACTAGGTGAGTAAGATTAACAATGCGTTTTCGCCGTTTCCCTAAATAAGATAAAACCAAGTACCAAAGTGCAATTCTTTTTTAAAATAAGCAACTTGCGTGTAGTATAACTAGGTTAACGTGATCGTTTCGTCTTATTTCTAGGAGACTACCTGAGGAGATTGTGCAACAGTCGACTAACTCTCTCGAGGAACAGCAAGTTAGAGACCCTCCACCCTACAAGATTCAATACAACAAGTCATAAACCTTTGGGATGTTTGGTGGACACGCAAAAGCTCCTTTTGCAACAAGTGCTCATCAGAAATATGCCGGTTCAGGTGGAAGGACCCCACCAAGTAACAATGGACAGATTGAGACTCCCTCTTCTATGGTTGGTTCAAGCTCCAAAGTCCGAAGGCCTAAGACAACCAACTTATCTGTTCAGAATGTACCTTTCAAGAGACGTCAAGTCCATTGCTGGAAGTGCAAGGAAAGTCACTATCCAAAGAGGTGTCCGCAACTAAAGGACAAGTGCTATCTCTGTGGGATCTGAGCACCAGATTCGGGACTGTCCGAGGATGAAAACTCTACATTGTTTCATCTGCAAACAACAGGACATTGGGCAAATAGATGCCCCCAAAAGAAGTAACCAGTGGGAGGCCACCCTCGTCTGGAAGAAGACAGTCTCCTAGAAACATAGTAGGACCCTTGAGAAGCGTTAGGAACAAATAACTTTTTGTTAAAAAAAAAAAAAAAACAAAGATGTTTTGAAAATGTAAACCGATGTTGTGGTTTATCATCTAGTTCATGAATTAATTCTAATGTATGTTTTGCATCCTTTCTTTGAACTTTTGTAATGAAAGATTTACATCTTCTCTTGATTTCATGTATTTCGTTTTGAATATTATGAAGTTTTTGTTATCGATTTTGATTTCAGTAGAATTTCAATATTTCTTACATATGTTTTTATTTCCGCATTTCCGTGTTCTGTATTTCCGATAAGTTTCTTTAAGCTTCTTTTACCGCCTTAAGACGTAATAAAAGATTTAGAATTTTCACCTGAGCTTAATAAATTTTAGGAGATATACCCAACCACAACAAGAACCCATCATGACCCTTTAGGACCCGAGAACCAAGCGATACCCGAACCACCTAACCAAGGGGAAATGCCTCAATAGAGATTGAACGGCTTACTATCAGATAAGAGGCTACATGCAACAGACTCAAGTCAGTTCAACGTCTACACCTATAAGATATGAGCAAGAAACGACGCAAGATGCCCCCATCACCTCAATACACCAAAGTCTCTTACCATGCTTTATAAAGTGTAACAGTATTTCGACGGAGCTTTGGAAAACCCGATGAGGCAGAGGATTGGTTGGCACACATTAAGAAGTCCTTAATGCTTTTGAAGTACCATACCGCCTGAGAGTCAATTATGGAACCTTTATGCTCCGCTTACATGCCCGAGTATGGTGGGAATCTGAGGAAAGAGAGTTGACACCTCCAGTTACATGGGAGATGTTTAAATATGAGTTTTTGGACAAATATTTCCCCAAGCTTAAGAGTCCAGTACAGTGCAGATTTCCTCAATATCTCATAAGGAGATCGTAGTGTGGAACAGTACGAAACCGAGTTCAGTAGATTGTTGCAATATGCTCCGGAATCATATAAACAAAGTGAGGAACTTAAAAGACAAGTGTTTCTGAATGGTTTGAAAGAAGATCTTCGGACTCGATTGGAAGAATTGGATATCAGGAGTTATCAAGGATTGCTAGAAAGAGCACGAATAATAGAAAATGCTCAAAAGAGGAGGCAAGAAAGAAGTAATAAGGAAATGAAGTTCTATGCTTCAATGACCCCGAGTCAAAATGTCATAACACTTCCCTTGGATGATGACCCAAACAAGGAAGAAGACATAATTTTGGATAAGCTACAATGTTGGAAATGTAAGAGAGAACATTACACTATTCAGTGTCCACAACTCCAATTCAAGTGCTATCTCTGTGGAGACCCTGGTCACAAAGTTGAGAAGTGTCCTAAAAAGATGACCACCGGATGCTTTATTTGCACAAAAAAGGACATTAGGCTAAAACATGCCCTGAATGGGGTAATTTGCATGTTGCTTCGTTGGAGCTACCAAGGAAGAAGAGAAAGAGATATAATAGGAATAAAAGCAACAAAGGAAAAAGGAATCGGAGTTCTTCAGGAACAACTACATCGGGAAATCCAGTCTACAACCCTCACACATATGGAGTGTATGAAGAAGCTAGTGATGAGGAGCTGGAGTCCTTTACCATGGAAGGAAGCGAGGATCAAAGATGCAACTCGGTACCAGGTTAGCGATATACCCTTAGAATACCGCATATTCTTTCCTGTCAATAGAATCAAAGAGATAGGTTGTTAGAAATACCTTCGGATTACATGGCTAGACTAAAAATAGGAAAGCCCGAGACCGTTAAAAGCTAGAATGAGCCAATGATGGAAACAAAAACAAAACTTGTTTGATTTAACAAATACCAAGACACTCCATATACAACTTCTTGTAAATAAAGAACTTTGAAAGATCGAAATCTACGATGATGTTACAAAAGTTAAAATTCAATAAATCTCAATTACCAACTCCATAAGATCTTCACAAGTATAATATACAATAAAGCAATGAGATTCTTGATTTCAATCCCATCAAGATGATCACGATGATAAGAATTTAAAAACGATGACAATTGTTTAAAAGAATATGATAAAGCACAATATTGTATATACAGCTACATAAGAATGGAGAAGCGAATCCACAACCTTCGTTGGTCAAAGTAATCGAGTCATGAAAGATCGTGTTGTCATGAGTCGTCTAGTGTCGGTCGAGTCGAGTCGTCTGTGGTCTCGAGTCAAGTCCGTGTCGTTTTCAAAAAGAGTCGTGTAAGTGAAGGTTGGAATCGCTAAGCCAAATCTTATTAATTTGTATGTGCTATATTTCATAAAATACTTATCATGCAAAATTTAGAAATGATACAAACCAAAGCATAAACTGGTGCTAGAAATATAATTCGAAAATCCATAATCTTTTCTCGATAAACGATATACACGTAACAAGTTTTGCGGACAAAACTTTCTTTAAGGTGGGGAGGATGTAAGCCCCGGAAAATTTCAGTAAATAATTCCAAAATGAACTTCGAAAATAAACCCTAAAAATCACTCCAAATTAAAACCAAATTTTGACAAGTCCTAAATCACGAACGAATCCAAAAATTTCAATCATGAGAAAATGAAAATCTTAAAAATAAAATAAGAACTCAGTGGTTTCAAATTCAAAACCACGACGTACAAAATTTCCATATTTAGCTCCGGCTTGTAAAATCGGGTAATATAAAGCCCAAAAACAAATTTTAAAAAGTAAATAATGATTAACTTTCGGAAATGAAACCCAATTCAAGAATTCCGAAAACATTAAGAGTTATTAAATAATTACAAAAATAAAATTTAAAATAAATTTCTCAAATTAAATATGTTATATAAACATAAATATCAGTTTCCAAATTGGCAAAGGTCTAAACCGAAAAATCACCCGGAAACCCTAACCGGAATACAATAGTGTAAGTCCGGTAATCTAGCGCCCCTAACTCTAGAGGCCGAGTGTAGTTTAAATAATAGAATACGTAGTAATATAAGTTTTTCACAACTATCAGATTGGTAAATTTTTACCTATTTCGAACCCGTTCGGATACAACTTCGAAAAGCGTGTCCCGGGGCTCGAGATATCAAAAATATACCATTAGTACCGTTAGAGTCGTAATTTTATAAGATTTCTAAATATATCAGTTATATAATTTTTCGGGTTAAAAGTTACAATTATAACATTTTTATCGTATTTTCATTTGTAAACCCCGGTTTTTCAAGTAGCTAAGATAACCTTAGAACCGGAAACCAAAACCCTAAACCGGAATAGCTCAAGTCTGGAGTGAGAACTAGGAACCCTAATTCGGCTTTTCCTCGGTTTCCAATTAATAAACTTTTCTAAGAAAATTTAATTTGATTATAATTCTTGAATATATTTCAAACTAAGAAAATATCTGATTTTAAGAAAATTTCAATTCGGGTCATCCCGAGACCCATTACAGAAAAGCGTGCCGGAACTAGAATTTCAAAAATATACTTATGAGTACTCATTTGAACCGAAATAAAATAAGGATTTCAAAAATATATTTTTCATAATTTTCGGTTTATGAAAAATACAGTTATAGCCTTTTTATTCGTATTTCATTACTACCGGAAATTAAATTGTCTTGTCAACTATTCATTACTATTCATAAAGTACTACCTAGTCTACCTATTAGCCTACCCTACAAATCTAACTCTTAACATCAATCAAATCCCTTCCTTTCTTCCATAACTTTTGTCACTTTACCTCTTACAAATTATGACAAATGATGCATGGATCAAATCAAGCCAAATCAAATGAAACAAGTCAAGTCTCCCCCCCCCCCCCCCCCTTAAGCTTCCAAAACCGGCGCTACATGGCCCCCCCTCCCCTTGTCCAATTTGAAAAATCTTCTCTCCATTTAACCTATTCACTTCCTATATAAACTATCTTTATTCTCTCTCTCCTCATTCTTCACTTTCCAAAAGTTCAAGTGTGAAAAAGCTCCTCAATCCTCTCCTTTTCCCCTTGTGGCCGAAACATTTGGAGCCCCACACACACTCACAACTTCTCATTTCTCTTCTTATCTTCCATCCACTCAAGTAAGTAAAGATCCACTACTTCCAACTCATGAAACTTTGTTATGGCTAAGTGATTTTTGGTTATCTCAACTCCATGTTCCCATGATCTTGTAGTAGGAACAATGAGATCAAAACAAAAATCCCGAACCATTACAAAGTAGATCTATCTTTTAAAGAAGTTCCATACCAAAAGCTTTACTTTTATCCATCAAAAAGTCTTTTAAACAAAGGATCTTTTATAAAAATATGGTTTTTATGTTTTTAAAACTCATTTAAGCTTTTGATAAAGTAGATCCATCATCTTATTACTCATGATCATATAGGCATTAAAGTTTCATTATTATTTTGTTCTTATGTGCATAAATAGTCTTTAATACTTTTGTCTTTAGTAAATGACTTTTCTAGCATAGATCTATATATAGATGGGTCCATGAAGTCAAAAAGAAAAGTACTTTACAAGAAAAAGACTTTTGAAAATTCGGATGACTTTGAAAACCAAGGTCAAAAACACTTTTAACAACTTCTAAACATGTATTTCATAAGAGAAATGAAGCCTATGGGTAATAGATAATGTTTAGTAGTATTTTTCATGAGTTAAAGGAGTTTTTACTAAAGAAAATGTTGGAAACAAGAAATGAAGTCCATAGGAGTTTTGAGTTAAAAGTTATGAAAAACCAAATTCGTAATAATGGATGTAGGGTTAGAAAACACTATTTTTCCAACTTCAAAAATGATATTTTCTTAAATAAATGAAGTCCTTAGGATATAGGTATGATAGATACTTAAAGTTTCAAGTATAAAATATATTTTTCCTAAAGGAATCAACTTGAAAATGAACTTTTGTAAATTCGGATTTTTGGAAACCCCATAGTAAAAGACCCCTTAAAAGTTTATAAATGTGAATTTTATTAAAGAAATAAAGGCCTTAGGATATAACTAATATAAGGGTCAAAATTTCTTTAAATAAAGTAGAGTTCTTCTAAAGGAAATCCATGTAAAATGTAGATGTGGTCAAATGTAGTAAACTCACTTACTAAATATTGAGAGGAAATGGTTTCTAAGGAAAGTTTGTTTTCTAAAAATCGTTAAATCTAAAAGTTATAAGAACATAGACTCCTTAAGGTTCACATCATGACATTCATGATAGGGAAAATCATTTCCATTGCATTTAGCATCATATTACACTTAGGAATCTCAAATGCATTCATGAAAACCGCATTTTTGGAATTGACAAACCCGCTGTACAGATCTGATCCCTCAATTCCGAGGCTTAGATATTTTCAAAACTTGATTTAAACTTCATATTTGGAAAGCTCTTCCGAAGTAGATAGGAATCGGTATATAATTTGCGAAATTCCGACTTAAAACGACCAAGTTATGGCCATTTTAAAACGGAACTTCGGAAATGACGCGAATTCCGATTTCACTAAGTTTCCTTAGAGTTTTAGTGTCCTAAGTTGATAGAATACTTATTAGGGTAATTTCTTATATGAATAGGTGAACCCGTGGACGGTGACGAGTTACCTCCGGACTATTACTACTAGAAGACCGGAGTACCGATGGCGGAGTGAGTTTTTCTTCCCAATTCATTTATTGTATGTGCTTGTAAAGTAGTGCACTAGAATGTAGGTCAATTGAATGGAATATGAATGATGGGGATTATTGGGAAATTATATGATTGTTGATGATGTGAGAAACAAATTAAGAATATCGAAACCGGGTGATAAACTTTGATTGTATAGTTAGCTATGATGGATTGTCTGATAAATTGATTGATCTAAGTAAATTGGCTTAATCAACTACTTGAGTAAATGATAAATTGACATGTGCATATCACAAGGGGATGGAGCATGAGCATTTGTAGGTTAGTCGTGAACCATAAACGACATCGAATAATCGTAGGTTAGTCGTGAACCATAAACGACATCGAATAATCGTAGGTTAGCCGTGATCCATAAACGGGATATTGTTAGTACCGCAGGATTCGTTAATCTGCTAACCTGGGATGGAGGGCGCAATTCCATCCACATATGATTTCCGGTTGGTCATATGTATGTTGAACTCATGTGTTTGATGCATACACTTGCTTGATTAATAACTTGATTGAATTGTTGTGACATAAATGTTTTTGTGGGAGATTACACTGATTAAGCTAGTTAGCTTACGTCCCTACAGTCCGTTCCTTTTGCAGCTTACATACTTATGGCTTAGGCGAAGAGACCCGGCTGAACAGGTACTGAAGCTAGGAGTTTTCCATAGAAGTTGTAATACTTGTATTAGACTTCCCTAGAAAACTTCTAAGACTTGGATGACTGTAATGGGCCGTTAAATATTCTTTTGCGAGGGAATGCCCCTTAGAATTTTGTAATATTTATTTATGTTCATGAATTATATCCTATTGCTCATGCATGCCAAATTAAGCTTTTATCTCCATTCGGAATTGTACTCTATTGTGTAAAGGTACGCCTTACATCTATATGAGACTCTCGAAAGACTAAGGTGGTAATTCGAGAATCTTATATGGCATGTGGCGGACTGTCACGTTTAGGGTACCCTATGGGGCGTGACATCATTTCTACCGGTAATTGATTAGTCTTTTGCATTATTCATTTTATTTCATTACACAATTTTACTACTTTTATAATGTATACCCGGATTTCCTAGTAATCAAGTAAACTTCGAAAATCAGAAAAATGAAATCCTAAACCGGTTTAGTTCAAGCTTTGTGAGAAAGGCTTAGAAACCCAATTTCCGGCTTTTCCATGGTTTCCAAATAAGGAACTTTTATAAGCAAAATTAATTTTGGATATAGTTCTTGATTATATTTCAAACCAAGAAAAGATCAGATTTTTGGAAATTTTCAATTCCGGGTCATCCCGAGACCCATTATAGAAAAACGTGCCCCGGAACTAGAATTTCAAAAATTTACTTATGAGTACTCATTTGAACCGAAATAAAATAAGGATTTCAAAAATATATTTTTCATAATTTTTCGGCTTATGAAAAATACAGTTATAGCCTTTTTATTCGTATTTCATTACTATCGGAAATTAAATTGTCTTGTCAACTATTCCTCACTATTCACAAGTACAACCTATGACTACCTATATGTACACTCTATAATTTCAACCCTTACCATCACTCAAATCAATCTCTTTTCTAAATACTTTTTTTCTCTTAAAAATCAATACAATTTATGACAATTGTACAAATCAAGACAAATCAATCAAAGAAAATCAAATTTCCCCCCCTTTTCCTCAAGCATTGGTCGGCGTGAATGGCCCCCCCACAAGCTTCTTGTGCAATTTTTTTAAACTCCTTTTTGTCACATTTAACCTAATTCCATTTAATATATAAGCCACATTTTCTTTCTCTCACTTCATTCTTCACTTTTCAAAGTTTCAAGAGGTGAAAATCTCTCTTTTCTCTCCTCTCCACTCCCTCTATGCCGTGAGCCTCCATGGCCTTCCACACACACAAAACTTGCTTTCTTCTCTTTTATCTCCTATTTTACTCTAAATAAATAAACTTCTACTCCTTCTACTCATAGATCCTTGATATGGCAAGGATATTCTTGGATATTTCAACTAAATGTCCCCATGATCTTTTGGTAGGGACAATGAAATATCAAAACAAGAATACCAAACCATCGCAAAGTAGATCTAACATTTAAAGGAGCTTTCATGCCAAAAGCTTTATGTTTATCCATCAAAAAGTGTTTTAAACAAAAGATCTTTTATAAAAATATAGTTTTTATGTTTTCAAAACTCATTTAAGCATTTGATATAGTAGATCTATCATTTTACTACTCTTATTCATGTAGACATTTAAGATCTCATCTTCATTTTGAGTTTATGTGCATTCATAGTTTTTAATGTTTTTGTCCTTAGTAAATAACCTTCCTAGTGCATAGATCTATAGATAGATGAGTTAACAAAACCAAAAAGGAAAACACTTTTCAATAAATGAGTTAGTGTAAATTCGGATGACTTGGGAACCCTAGCCTAAAAACCCTTTTACCAACTTCTAAACATGTGTTTTACAAGAAAAATGAAGCCTATAGGTGATAGATAATGTTTGGTAATATTTTTCATGAGTCTAAATGAGCTTTTATCAAAGAAAATGTTGGAAACAAGAGATGAAGTCTAATAGAAGTTTTGAGCTAAAAGTTTTGTGGGCAAAATTCGTAATAATGGATAGGTGATTAGAAAACACTAGTTTTCCAACTTCAAAAATGGGATTTTCTTAAATAAATGAAGTCCTTAGGGTATAGGTAAAATAAATACTTAAAGTTCTAAGTATAAAATGCATTTTTCTTAAAAGAATCAACTTGGAAATGAGATTTACTAAATTCGGATTTTTGTAACCACCCTAGTGTAAGACCCACTTAAAAGTTTACAAATGAAGATTTTATTAAAGAAATAAAGGCCTTAGGATATAACTAATATAAGGGTCAAAATTTCTTTAAACAAAGTGGAGTTTTCCTAAGGAAGATCCTTATAATAAGTAAGTGTGACCAAGTGTAGTAAACTTACTTGTTAAACAATAGCATGAAATGATTTTCTAGGAAAAAGTTTATTTAAATTCTTTAAGTCTAAAACGTTATAAGAACTTAGGCTCATTAGAGTTCATATCATGACATTCATGATAGGGAAAATCATTGCCATGGCATTTAATTCCATTTTTCATGTAGGAATCTCAAGTGCATTAATAAAAACCGCATTTTCGGAATCAATATACCCGCTGTACAGATCTGATCCCTCATTTCCGAGGCTTATATATTTTCAAAACTTGATTTAAATTTCATATTTAAAAAGCTCTTCCGAAGTAGATAGAAATCGATATAAAATTTGCGAGATTCCGAGTTAAAATGACCAAGTTATAGCCATTTTAAATCGGGACTTCGAAAATGACGCGAATTTCGATTTCGCTAAGTTTTCTTAGAGTTTTAGTATCCTTAGATGGTAGAATACTCATTAGAGTATTTCTTATGTGATTAGGTGAACCCGAGAACGTTGACTCTTTGCCACCGGATTATTATTACTAGAAGACCGGTGATCCAATGGCCGAGTGAGTTCATTTCCTAAGTAATTATGCTCATTGAGTGTGCTTGTAATTGTAGTAGCACTAGACTTAGGTAAAGATAAAATTGTTGATGAGAAATGAACTTTTCATGTTGAATGAATGATAAGTATATCGAGATGAGACTTGTTGAAATAATATTATATGAGTTAGTATAGACTTGGATTGTTTGAAATGCTCTATGATCGCTCTTAAATTACATAATGAACTTGCTACGATTCTATAAATAAACTGTACATGCATATCATTTAGTGAGTCACATTGCATTGCGAGAATGCTTTTGGTGGGAACAAAAGTATGATCGGGAGGCAGCGGGTCTTCGTTAACGTTAAGGATCTGCAGGGTCGCTTAAGTTAACGGGCAGTGGAGTAGACACTATAAACCAATACATATAAACAGGTGGAGGACCACCTTCGTTAACATCAAGGGCCTATGAGGTCGCTTATGTTAATGGGCAGAGTAGACACTATAAACCACAAGAGAAAATATTGGAATTGTGGTTGCATGTTTATGGACCACCCCAAACCCCGAATGGAGGGCGTAAATCCATTCACATATGGCTACCGGAAAGTCATATGCTTGTATGTTCACGTGCTTGTGCATTCATATGATTGTTTAAATAAACTTGTTTGTATATTTTACAATTGAGTATATTATTGCGAAATGAATCTCACTAAGCTAGTGTAGCTTATACCCCAATAGTTGTTTAAATGAGCAGGTTATTTCAAGAATGCAAAGTGGGGACCGAATTGGTTGGAGCCGGGAATGACTCCGGGATTCTGGTAGGATACATAGATGTTTGAATGTTATCAACTAGATTTTTATGAGCTGCCTTGTAATTTTTTTTTTTTATGTAGGGAAGTCCATGGACGAATGTATTTGGAGTTGAATAATTTGAAGTGTAGTGATCTGTATGAGAAGTGTAGTGATTTGTATCTGAAGTATAGTGGATTGTATTTCCTTTACATTGTTACTCAATTGTATCAACATAAAACGTATCATTCCGATGTGTCTCCTTTATGTGTTAGACGCCTTATACATAGTATGGAAGCCTTTGCGTGACTGAGGTGGTCATTCTTAGGCTTTAATATTGTGTACGGCGGACTGCCACGTTTAGGGTACCCTTTGGGGTGTGACAACAACAAAATATAAGGAAAAAGAAAGAACAAAATACTAACTATCCAGAAATCCTAAGGCAAATTGGCATCCCGCATTGCTTACTACAAAATGAGAAAAATAAGGACTTCTACTTGGACTTCATAGGTTAGCTATCGTCTCAACCTTCTCTCGTCACTAGTATCATCGGAGGTCGAACTAGAAGGTCGTCTCCTACTAGAAGATCCACCATCGTCCTGTCGAACAAACAAACTAAGGTATTCCCTTACATTCATCCTCCGCCTTCTAGTGGGTCGGACTAAAGGCTCTTGATCTTGTTCTTCACTTTCCTCTTCTTCTTCGGTTCCTTGGCCCTCCCTTGGGCTCACTTCTTCCTCATCACCTCTTGTTTCGAGATTCGCCTAGTTGGTTCTCCACTATCTCGAGTTCTCTCATAGGCTCTCCACCCACATTTTCCACTTCCATAGGCTCGGGGCCACAGGTTCTATTACTGCCAACTAAGTACAGGTGGATATTCACACTCAATATAAACATCCCTCCATAACATGGGATCTAATTCAGGTTCTACCCTTCCACTATCTGGTATCTCCAATACTCAACTGAAATCCCACACAATTTGATTAGGTTCCGGATTCACTTCCACTTCCGGCTCAATGGGTGGGGTAGGGGTCCTGGGGACTACATTTTCCTCCCAATTAGGATCCTCCTCGGGGTCCCCTTCTTCTTCTTCCTCCTCTACTTCTTCATTAACTTCATTATCCTCTCTAATCACAGGTGCACCATTCAATTGCATACCTATGTCACTGGCTGGTGGTGGAGCAATTACACGTGGTGGAAGAATGTCTAAGTAAATTGCATGCCACGTAATATGGTTCCAGGCATCCGCTATGTTCCAATCATGGTGGTCATACATGTCATCATGGGCATACACATATAGAGGTCCTATAGGCATCCATACCCTAAGGTTTTGAGGGGTCCGGTTTCCTCCATTCTTCAAGATAAAAGTAGCTTCCCTGGTCATGGGCTCATGCCTATATTCTACCATGATTCTTTCTAAGGTATAGATTGTCTCCAACTTAGTCGAATTCCTTCTTCCCATAGGATCATATCTCAGTTGGTCGACCACAACGGCCCATCTAGTGTATCTCAACCCTTCTTTCCATAATTTGAACATCTCCCCTATAGTCCGGGGTGCCTGGCTAGAGCAAAATCCTCACACAGCTCTCTTAATCTCAATCTATATTCCACCATGGTCTCATCAATTCTCTTGGTGAAATTTCTAGCCCGTTCCCTGGTCTCACCCAAGGAGACCTACAACAAGATAAGACTCCTAATTAGACTCAACAAGGAAAGATATTTTCAACTCCATTTGAACCTGTTAGTTAGATTTCTAAGTTTGGTTTCTTTTAATTCTATTGTCTTGTTTTATAACCTAGTGCTCTGACACCAACTTAAACTGTCATGCCCCATAGGGGTATCCTAAATGTAACAGTCCACCACATACTATATAAGACTCTCAAATTTATATCCAAGTCCTTCAGGAGTCTTGTATAGATGTAAAGCGTCCCTTTACGATAATAGAATACTCAATCAATGGAGTTAAGAAGTTTAATGTGGCATTCATTAGCCATAGATAATAAACCAAAACATAAATATCAATTACAAAGTCTAAAGGGCGTTCCCCCGCAAAATAATATTAAGTCCATTACAATCATCCAGAGTCCTTTAGTTTCCAACAGAAGTCTAAACAAAATCGAAATAAACTTCTAAGGGAAACTCCTATCTCCGGTACTTTAGCTGTGGCTTGCCTCGGCCTAAGCCAAATGAATTCATGCTGCAACAAGTAAAAACTATAGGGGCGTAAGCTAACTAACTTAGTGAGTGAAAACTTCCATATCACAATTAAGATGAATCATTCGAGCAAGTGGTTAGTCAAGCAAATGATATGCATCAAACAAATGAGTTCAGCAAACATATGACTAGCAGGAAATCATATGTGGATGGACTTGCGCCCTCCATCCCAGGTTAGTAGATTAACGAATCCTGCGGTACGACGCCATTTAAGCTCATGGCCAACTAAACAATATTTCGTTTTATGGATCACGATTAACCAACATGTTCGTTTTATAGATCACGATTAACCAACATGTTCGTTTTATGGATCACGATTAACCAACATATTCGTTTTATGGATCACGAAAAACCAACAAATGCTAATGCTCCATCCTGTCATGATATGAATGAGTTCAATTATAATTGAGGTCCAATAATAGATTAATCCAATTCTTTTAGGTGATCAACAATTATTCGCAGACAAGCAATTATAGCTCCTTGCTATACAAGCAATAGCTTAACACGTGGTTTCGATATTCCTTAAGTTCAACTTCACATATCAATAGCAGACAACTATATAATTCCCATATACCCCATCATGCATATTCATTTTTATCATTGCCTAAACAACTAATGCCACTATCATTACAATCACAAGCAATAATTGAGAGCGGAAGTAATACTCACTCGGCCATGGTACGCCGGTCTCTTAATAATAGTAGTCGGGTGGTAGGGTTTCGTCGTACTTGGGATCACCTACCAAATAAGAACAACCTAATAAGAATCTCATCACTTAACTAATTCAATCTATGCATCTATGCTAGACAAAATCGGAATTCTCGCTATTTGCGGAAGTTCCAACTTAAGACGGCTATAACTTGGTCATTTTAACTCGGAATTTCGAAAATTTTATATCGATTTCTATCTACTTCAAAAGATCTATATATTTCTAATATTATTTTCAAGTTTTGAAAACATTAAGGTCACGGAACAGTGGGATCAGATCTGTTCCGTAACTTCTCCCTTTCCGAAAAATTATTTCGCATTTGGTAAAAATGTTTATAGTTGATGATTCGTGTATAGGTGGTATATGAATGAATTCCCAGTATGAATGTCATGTAATGAGCTCAATATATGCATGGTCTTGATGATTTTTGATGATGAACTCTTATGAACTCCTAATTATTATAAAACTCCATGATGGTCACTTCTAAAAATCTATTCTTTCCAACTTTGCATTCCCTAGAGTTTTTAGGATTCTATTCTTGTAATTTACTTGTTATCCAAATAAAAATGAGTCCTTAACATCTATACTATCCATGACCTTCATTTATGCATAAAAATCCACATTTTTCACTTGACAAATATGTTTTTAAACAAGCTTTTCACAAAAATCCGAATTTTGGAAATTTTCTTTTCTTGCATTTTTCCTATGAGAAAACTTATTTAATGCATCAAAATTTGAAGCTTTATTTTATCTATTGCCTAAGGACTTCATTTCACTCATAAAACTTGCAATTTGAGCTTGAATACTAGGTGTTTATGTAGGCATTACTCCAAAATACGAATTTAACAAATTAACTACTATCTCAAAATTTTCCATTCTAACTCCATTACTTGTTTTACCTATTACTCATGCCTAAGCTCATCTAAACTTGTAAAAATCATTCCTTAAAGATATCTATTACATAAACCTTTTATTTTTCATGAAAAATATGAGTTTCAAAGTGGTTTTTAAAATAGGGTTCTAAAGTCATCCGAATTTCCATAAGACATTTCTAGCAAAAATTTTTTCTTTTTCAAGTTTCTTGCCACCTATACATGATGATCTATCATCTAACACATCTATACACATGCAAGGCTAAGCTTTTATGATCATTAATGCATGAAAGCTCAAAATAACCATATGACCATAAATGTAGATGAAGGTATGAGTGTCTAAACACTAGATCTATCGTATGTAGTGCATGAATCATGAGTTTCATGGCATGAACATAACTTTCCATGCAAGATCTCTACTTTACATGCATGAAATAACATTATTTCAACAAAAAATCATTTAAACACTAGATCCACTTCTTGTGATGGCTTGATATTCTTGTATTAGTGTTTTCATGTCCCTAGCATATCTCATTGGGATTAAAAGTGGAAAACACTCAAGAATGGTCTTGCCATTACAAGGTTTAGGAATAACAAAGCTTAGAATCATCATCTAAAGGTTGATTTGAAGAAGAAAAGAAGATGAAACAAACTTGTGGAAGTGTGCATGTGTGTGTGTCACGGCAATAGCAAGAGGAGGCAGAGAGGGTTTCAACCAACCCTTTGTAAAAATTTTGGAAGAGTTAAATTGAGAAGAGAGAGAGAACATAAGCTTATATAATAGGTGGATTAGGGTTTTAATTGAATAAAATGAGTAAAATAAAACAAAAATTAGGGGAAATTGAGGAGGGGGGCACCGGCCATAATGTGAGGGAGAGAGAGATATTTGAATTTTGATAAAATTTATAATTTAAGTAATAAAATGTAATAAATGTAATAATTAATTAGGAAACAAAATTTCTTGGAAAAAAAAATTGTAATGAGTAGTTGTAAGGATGTAAGAATAGGGTATGGGTAGTGTGTAGTGTAGGTTGTACTTGTGAATAGTAGACAAAACATCTACTTTACCGGTTGTAAAGAAAACACGGAAAAAAGGCTATAACTATAATTTTTATAGCCTGAAAAATTATAAAATTGATATTTTTGAAATCCTTATAAACTTACGGTTCTAATGAATATTCTAGAATATTTTTCTGAGTTTGTGGTCTCGAGGCATGTTTTTCTGTAACTGAGCTCGGGAAGGCTCGGAATTGAAAAATTCCCAAATTTAAGACTTTCAAGGGTTTATAATATACTTTAAAACAATAATTCATATTCATTTATTTTATAAAACTTCTTTTACTATGAAACCGAAGGAAAGCCGGATTTAGGATTTCTAAACTTCTCTCACTAAACTTGAACTGGACCAGATTAGGGTTTTGCTTTTCAATACCCGGGGTTTACTTGACCTCTAGAAATACCGGGGTTTACAGGAGCACCAAAGGCTAGGTGGATTGTTGAAGCCTTTATCCATTCCCGAGCGGAAGTGGGATCAGATATCATGGATTTTGTGTGTGGTTTCCCAAAGACTTCATCCGGTTGTGATGCTGTATAGGTAATAGTGGACCGGTTAACCAAGTCAGCACACTTCTTACCCATAAACATGACTTATTCAATGGAAAAGGTAGCTAAGATCTACATTCAGGAAATTATGCGATTACATGGCACACCAGCAGGGATTATTTCGGATAGAGACCCAAGATTGTGTCTAAGTTTTGGACAAGCCTGCAAAGGAGTTTGGGTACCAAATTGCACTTTCGTACGGCATATCACCCTTAGACCGATGGACAGTTTGAGTGGACGATCCAAACCCTAGAAGACATGTTGAGGGCTTGTGCCTTGGAATTCAAAGGGAGTTGAGATAGCCATGTACATCTTATCGAGTTTGCTTACATAACAGCTACCACTCAACTATTCAGATGCCACCCTATGAAGCCTTGTATGGATGGCGTTGTAGATCCCCTCTGTTTGGGATGAAGTGGAAAAGATAGCTATCGAGCCAGAATTGGTACAAGAAGCATCCATAAGGTGATGGTAATCCAGCGAAAGATGAAAGAGGTTCAGGACAAGCAAAAGAGTTGGGCAAATTTGAAAAGAAGGGAACTTGAGTTCAAGGTAGGCGATCATGTATACCTGAAGATAAGTCCGATTAAGAGTATTAAAAGAATGCGTACACAAGGGAAGTTAAGCCCAAGGTATATTGGACCCTTCGAAATTTTGGAAAGAGTTGGAGATCTAGCATATCGGCTAGCTTTACCACTAAATTTGTCCAGGATTCACAACGTATTTCATGTGTCAGTGCTAAGAAAATATGTGCCTGACCCGGAGAGGATTTTGGAGTTAGAGCCTATTCAGCTAAAGGAAAATCTGACATATGAAGAATACCCCATAAGGATATTGGATAAGAAAACCCAAAGGCTACAGAACAAGGATATTCATTACGTTAAAGTGTTGTGGAGGAATCATGCCTTCGAGGAAGCAACTTGGGAAGCTGAGGAGGAAATCTGAAGGAAGTACCTCGAGTTATTTGAAGGACAAGGTATGTCAGTTCAGTTTTGAGGACAAAACTCTGTTTAAGGTGGGGAAGTTGTAAACCCAGTTTTCCTAGTTGTCAAGTAAACTCTGGGAACCAAAAAGCAAACCCTAAATCGGTCTAGTTCAAGCTGAGTGAGAGAAGCTTAGAAACCCTAGATTCGGCTTTTCTTCGGTTTCATAACAAAAGAAGTTTTATAAAATAAATTAATGTGAATTATTTTTTTAAAGTATATTTCAAACCTTATAAAGTTTTAATTTCGGAAAAATTTTTTATTCCGGGCCTTCCCATGTTCCATTACGGAAAAACGAGCCCAGGACTAGAAACTTAGAAAAATATTCCAGAATATTCGTTAGAACCGAAATTTTATAAGGATTTTAAAAATATAAATTTTATAATTTTTGGGCTATAAAAATTACAGTTATAGCATTTTCCCATATTTTCTTTACTACTAGTAAAGTGGATGTCTTGTCTACTATTTACCACTATTCACAAGTACAACCTACACTACACACTACTCATACCCTATTCTTATATCCTTACAACTACTCATTATATTTTCTTTTCCAAAAAAAATTTTGTTCCCTACTAAATTATTACATTTTATTACTTAAATTACAAATTAAATCAAATTCAACTCCCTCCCTCTCCCTCTTCTATTGTGGCCGGCGCACCCCTCCTCCTTTTTCCCTCTATTTGTTTTATTTTACTCCTTTTTAATACAAATAAATCCTAAATCACTTAATATATAAACTCATTTTCACTCTCTCTCTTCATTTTACTCTTCTAAAATTTTTGAAAAGTGAAAAACTCTCTCTATTCTCCCCATTGTTGCCGTGAACCCTAGCTCCTGACACACACACATTCACAAGTCCATTTCTTCTCCAAATCTTCCTTTAGGTGATGATTTCAAGCTTTATCTCTACTTAATCTTGTAATGGCAGGAGTATTTTTGTGTGTTTTCACTTTAAATCCCAATGAGCAAATGCTAGGGATAAGAAAACACTAATACATGAATATCAAGCCATTACAAGAGTAGATCTTGTGTTTTATGAGTTTTTTTTTTTTTTGAAGTATCATTATGTTCATGCATATAAAAAGTAGAGATCTTGCATGAAAGATATATGTTCATGGCTTTAAACTCATTTTTATGCACTATAAGTAGTAGATCTAGCATTTAGACACTCATATTTTTCTTGACATTCATGTTCATATGAATATTTTGTGTTTTCATGCATTAATGTCCATAAAAGCTTAGTCTTGTATATATAAATGTGTTAGTTGGTAGATCTTGATGAAGATAAGACAAGGAACTTGAGAAGAAAAGATTTTTGTTAGGAATGCTCAAGGGGAAATTCGTATGATTTGTAAGACCTATTTTAAAAACCATTGAAACCACTTTAAAACTCATATTTTACATGAAAAATGGAGGGTATAAGTAATAGGTATCACTAAGTAATCATTTTTACAAGTTGAAATGAGTTTAGACATGAGTAATGTGTAAAACAAGTAGTGGAATTAAGATGGAAAATTTTGAGTTAGTGTTCAATTTGTTAAATTCGTAACTTGGGATGATGCCTATGTAAACACCTAGTATTCAAGCTCAAATTGCATGTTTTATGTGTTAAATGAAGTCCTTAGGTAATAGATATAGTAAAGCTTTAAATTTTGATGCATTAAAAAAGTTTTCTCAAAGGAAACATGCAAGAAATGAATTTTTCCAAAATTCGGATTTTTGTGAAAAGCTTA
Source organism: Combretum micranthum (assembly GCA_024138025.1). NCBI lineage: Eukaryota > Viridiplantae > Streptophyta > Magnoliopsida > Myrtales > Combretaceae > Combretum > Combretum micranthum. The sequence goes on along the minus strand of JAMXBD010002848.1, from coordinate 105,903 downwards.
TTTAAAAACATACTTGCAAAGTGAAAAATATAAATTTTTATGTGGAAATGAAAGTATTGGATAATATAGATGATGAAGACTCATTTTTATTTAGATAACAAGTAAATTCTAAAAATGAAATCCCAAAACACTAAGGAGAATCAAATTTGGAAAAATTGGATTTTCAAGAAGAAATTGTTGGAGTCTTGTAAGAATTAGGAGTTCTTAAAGTTTCATTATCAAAAATCATCAAGATCATGCATATATTGAACTCATCAAATTTCATTCATATTAGGAACTCATTTATATTTTATATACACATGAATCATCAACTAGATACATTTTGATCAAGTGCAAAACAATTTTTTGGAAATGGAAAAGGTTGCAGACCAGATCTGATACCTCTATTCTGTGATCTAAATGCTTTCAAAACTTGGAAATAATATTAGAAATAGATAGATCTTTCGAAGTAGATAGAAATCGATATAAAATTTGCGAAATTCCGAGTTCAAATGACCAAGTTATGGCCGTTTTAAGTTGGAACTTCCGCAAATAGCGAGAATCACGATTTTGTTTAGTTTAGATACATAGTTTGAATTAGTTGAGTAATGAAGTTCTCATTAGGATATTCTTATTTTGTAGGTGATCCGAGAACGACGAATCCCTACCGCCCGATTATTATTACTAAGAGACTGGCGTATCATGGCCGAGTGAGTATTACTTCCAATTTCAATTATTGCTTGTCATTGTAATGGTAGTTGTACTAGTTGCTAGGGAAAGACAAAAGATGTGTAAACCCCCAAATTTTCGGAATCGGTTTAGCATAAAACCCTAAACCGGAAGTCAAACGAAACCCTAAAGGTCAACAAAACCCTAGTTTACCGTATCAAACTAAATCTGCATTGCCGTTTTCTTTGGCCCTAGAAAACGAAGTTGGGGTAATTAGCTAGAATAGTTCGTAATAACCATAGGTTTATAAAAATTTTAGTTGCGCAAAATTCGAGTGTCCTTCGAACCTGATCAGACATAGTTCTCGAAAAACGTGTCCGAAAGCTCAGAATAGTAAAAATATTCCGAATACACCATTAGACTCGTAAAAATATAAGTTTTCCAAAAATATCAATTTTATAATTTTTCGGTTAATAAAAATAACAGATATAGCTATTATACGCTGTTGGTCCCGAAAAGATAACCAAAAGGGGGGGTGAATTGGTTATAAAATTACTTTTCAAATACTTTAATTGTCATATTACTTTACATTACACTATTCATTACTATTCTACACTATTCTTTTATCTCTACTTTTTCTTACACCTATTCTTACACTCTACATAACCTATAATCTTAACTTTTTACCTTTCTCATAACTTTATATCACATTACCTCACATATTACATCTTTTATTTTCCAAAAAGTCAAAAAAAAAATCAATCTCCCCCTCTAAAGGACATGGCCTGCGCGCCCCCCCCCCCCCCCCCCCCCCTTCTTGATGCCCTCAATTTAATTTATTTTTCATTTATTTAATTAAACACAAATTATCTCCACATTTTCCTATAATACCCCCTCATACTTTCACTTCTTTCACACATTCACTACCCACAAATTCATACCAAAACTCTCCCAAAATCTCCTCTCAAAACTCTCTCAAAATACTATCCCAAAACTCTCTCAAAATAATTCCACAACAACTTCCACCAACAACAAAAACCCATAACCACATAACCATATCAAAGTCTTCTTTAGGTAACCACTTTATATTTCTTTCTTCTTCTTCATGTCATGTAACTTTACATGACCATAGTGTGAGTTTCCAAATACTACAAGTTATGGAAACTACATTATGTTCATGTATTGTTCTTGTTCATGCCAATCCATTTATGTTTATGTTGTTTTATTTGTTAATATGTTATTATATATATATATATATATATACATATTCTTTAGAGCATATAAGCTCACTTGCAATTTATTTATTTCATGCAAAGCAATTTATTTACTTTTCCATTGCAATTTATTTATTTATTCTTGTTGAAATTAAGACTAGCTCTAGTCTTAGACTTGTCCTCATCAAGTCAAAACAAGTTTTCTTTCTTTCATTTTATTTCATTTTGGGACTAGTTGACTTCTTAGTCCCGGGAGCCTTGAAAAAGCTAAGACTCCAATACTTGACTTTATTATGTTTTATGTTATTTTGTTTATTATTATCCTCATAATCATATTCATTTAGATTTTTGTCCAAAATTTTAATTAAACAAAAGAAGGATTTTGTCACTTAGAAATAAGTTTACGTAAAGCATAAAATCTATAAGATAACAAAAAAATAAACTCATTTCATTTTAAGTTACAAAAAGAACTCACTATAATTTTAGAAACTATTTTTACTTAAAAAGCTACTTAAACCTTTATTCCACTTTGTTTTTCAAAAGAAAATGGTTCTTTGGAATTTTCAAGTAAAGACCTTTGCAAACAAATAGGCAAAGAAAATTTATGATTTGAAAATAATAAAGTTATTTCTTTACAAGAAGAAACCACAAAAATTTTAGAAAAAGGTTTCTTAAGTCACATATTGATTCACTTTACTTTTATGAATGATTTCTATGAAGCATGAGAAAAGAATGAGAAACTTCAAGCAAAGATTTTAAAACAAATAGACAAAGAAGATTGTACAAGAAAAATAAATAGAAATAATAGTGTATTTTCTAAAAACTCCAAATTAGTATTAGTATAGAAAACTTCGAAAATTTATTTCCAAAAAGTTACTTAGATATATATATATATATATAGATAAGCTAATATGAAACATTTTCGTAAGTAAAAAGAAACAACATAATCATTTCAAGAAGTTTACCAACATGGAAATTTTGTAAACTATATTTTCCCAAAACAACTTCAAAACCGACATGATTTTCTTAAGAAAAATAAATGGACAACAAAACACTTGAGCATGAATGAATATGAGCTAAGTAGTCATCAAAAGAGAATTTTTCAACTATATAGATAACTAAGTATTTATCAAGCAAAATCTTGATTTCTTGAACCAAAGATGTTTTATGCTAGAAAATCCGTGGTGAATTTTGTCACCACTGTTTTGGAGCCTATATGGCTTTGTTTGATGGAAATAATTTTAGAAATGGGTAGATCTTTTCGAGTAGGTAGAAATCGGTATATTATATGCGCGATTCCGAGTTAAAATGACCAAGTTATGGCCATTTTAAGTTGGAACATTCCTTTATACGAACTTTAACGTTCTTTTGACATTGTTTTGTCAAAATTCAAGAAAATCATCAAGAAAAACTCATTGTGGGTATTTTCTTTGGCTAGGTGACCCCGAGGAAGGATTCCTTTACCCCGAGGATTTTTACGACTAAGTGGAGTGTGTGAACGACTCACCCGCATAGAGGAATAGTCACCATGGCATCGTGAGTTTATTTCCATTAAATGCTATACTTGTTGTGCTTGTAAATTAGTTGCATTAGAGTTAGGAAAAAGATAAACCGATACGTATGTAAATAATTCTTTGAAAGAATTTTAAGAATATCGAAGTCAGAATTGTTTTAAATGGTTGTTTTAGTATAATATTGATTTGTATGAAATTCCTTGATCGCCTTAAATTGACAATAATTGTGCTATGACCTTATAAATAAATGAATTCATGCATACCACGAAGTGAGTCACATTGCATTTTGGGTTATTATCCTTGGGTGAGAAGGATAGTAAGCTCATGTCGAAAGCAACACTTGGCGGGAGATCCGAAAGCGATTGCTTGGCGGCTTAATGGAATATGCTTGGCGGTAGATCCGAAAGCAAGGTCAATCAAGTAGATTCGGAATGCTTGGCGATGAGTGCTCGCGAGCATGAAAACTTTTTATTTAAAACTACTTGAATTGAGGTTATGTATCACCAAACCCCGAATGGAGGGCGCAAATCCATTCAACATATAGTTCCCGGAAAACTATATGCTTGTTTGCCCACGTGTTGTGCATTACATTTGTTGATTTAATCAACTTGTTTGAATATTGTTACAAGAAGTTATTTATGGAAATAGTTCTCACTAAGCCTATTAGCTTATACCCCGATAGATATCTTTTGCAGTTTCCTTACTTATGGTTAAGGCCACGAGGACCCTGCGGGCAGGTAATCTCTTTTGGATATTAGAAACTTAGATAAAGTGTAGCATAGTATTAACATGCGAATATTCATATAATAGATTAGTAATCAAGAGAATTGTCCCTAAGTTCGTAAAGCCATTGATATGAATGAATGATTATTATGAAATCCTCTTTTCTTAAATATGTTATTTATATCCTCTTAAACTACATAATTCCATACATGGTCCTCTAAAGTTGTGAAAGTACGCCTTACACTTAATATAAAAGCTTTTGGGAATGGCTAAGGTTGTCATACTTAAGCTTTAATATTGAGTGTGGCGGACTGTCACGTTTAGGGTACCCATTGGGGCGTGACAAGATGAATATGCATGATGGGGTTAATTGGGAATTATATTTATCTGCTTTTGTTGTGTGGAATTGAATTTAAAGAATATCGAAGCCGAGCGATAAATCATTGTTTGTATAGTAAAGTAGAAATGATTGTCTACGAGAAATGCTTGGACACTTAAAAGAATCGGTTTAATTAATTATTAGACATTAAAGATAAACTTGAACTCATTCATATCACGATGGGGATGGATCATTAGCATTTGTTGGTTTTTTGTGATCCATAAAACGAATATGTTGGTTAATCGTGATCCATAAAACGAATATGTTGGTTAATCGTGATCCATAAAACGAATATGTTAGTTAATCGTGATCCATAAAACGAATATATTGGTTCATCGTGATCCATAAAATAAATATATGAGTTGGTTGACCATGAGCCTAAATGGCATCGTACCCCAGGATTCGTTAATCTGCTAACTCGGGATAGAGGGCGTAAGTCCATCCACATATGATTTTCGGCTGGTCATATGTTTGTTGAATCCACGTGTTTGATGCATTTCACTTGATTGATTAATCACTTGCTTGAATGTTTTGTTGAAATTGTGATATGGAAGTTTTCACTCACTAAGCTAGTTAGCTTATGCCCCTATAGTTTTTACTTGTTGCAGCACGAGTTCATTTGGCTTAGGCCAAAGCAGGCTATAGCTCAGGTATTGAGCTAGGCGTTTCCTTTAGAAGTTTATTTGGTTTTGGTTAGACTTCCATAGGAAACCAAAAGGACTCTGGATAACTGTAATGGACCTTAATATTCTTTTGCGGGGGAATGCCCCTTAGACTTTGTAATTTTATGTATGTGTTTTGATTTATCATCTAATGCTATCGAATGCCACATTAAACTCTTAACTCCATTGAACAGAGTATTATATTGTCGTAAAGGGACGCCTTATATCTATACAAGACTCCCAAAGGGCTCGGTTAGTAATTCGAGAGTCTTATATAGCATGTGGCGGACTGTTACGTTTAGCATACCCCTCTGGGGCATGACAAGTATGACAACCTTAGTCATCCCATAAGGTTACATATCGGGTGTAAGGTGTACTCGCATAACCTTTAGGATCACACTTTGAATCGAATAGTCTAAAGAAGGCATACATTAGCATTAAGAATAGAAATCACAATGAGGTAACTAAGTTAAGTCTTTACAGAAGTCGAGGAGGCATACCCCTGCCAAAATAATAATGGAAGTCTATCCGGTCTAAAACCATATTATAAACATTAGGATTACGTTAAAGAGATTTTTCTAGAAGTACATGCCTTTAGCTAGGTCCTGACTTCTTCAAAAGCTCCTTTATCTAAAAGATAACCCTGTGAAATGTGTTCTCTCGGAACAACAAAAAATAGAACACCACAACAAAACTATTAGGGTGTAAGCCACAGGCTTAGTGAGATTCAATTCTAAATATTTAATACTCAACGATACTATATCTCAAACAAGTTATTAGCAGCCATATGAAATGCACAAGCACATGAGCATACAATATAGAAGACCGTTCGACATTCTTATGTTGAAGGGATTTACGCCCTCCATTCGGGGTTAGGTATTTCAGGCCCATACGACCATCATTTAATTACTTCTCACTTCTTATTATGGTTGATACAGGTGCCCATCCACCACGTTTAAATTTTTACTGTGGTTTATACAGGTGCCAACCCATGCACATTTCAAATTTTTGGTCCATTTGCCAACAACTGAGTTTACAGCCCCTCGTTGCCCAAATTACTATGCCTTTTTCCATAAAGGTATAATAACTCATGCAATGTGACTCACTACGTGATATGCATGTACATTTTATTCATATAATCGTGGCATATTAATTAGGCAGATTAAGTGCGATCATAGAGAAGTTCAAACAATCCAAGTCTACACTAGCTCATATAATAATTTATCAATAAGTCTTGTGTCGATATACTTATCATTCATTCGACCAAGATTATGTCACAACCATCAGAATTTTATCTTTTCCTAATTATAATGCAACTACGATTACAAGCACATACATGAGCACAACTATTTAAGAAATGAACTCACTTGGTCATGAAGAGAAATCCACTAGTCGTAGTAGTCCTCGGGGAGTGGAAATCCATCCTCCAATTCACCTAAGTACAAGGAACACCCGAAATGAGTATTTCTCATAAGGTTCTAATAACTTAACAATTCTAGCTACTAAGTTCGTCAATTTCCGCATAAGATAAAGTCCTAACTTTAAATGACAATATCTAACTCACTTGAACTTGGAATTGAGCATATAATATATCGATTTCTATCTACTTCGAATGATCTATCTATTCCTAATATTATTTTCAAGTATCGAAAACATTTAGACCACAAAAAAGAGGGATTAGTTCTGGTCTTCGAAAACTTCGATTCCGAAAAATAGTTTTGTGGATGTTTGTGATGTCTTCTAGCATATAGTTTAACTACACATGCAATATTGATGATTTCCTATCATGAATGATACGATATGAACTTGATACATGCATGCTTTTGACATTATTTACAAAAAGGAAAATTAAGAAACTTCTTATTTGTGAAATTCATAACTTTACACTTCCATGAAAACTAGTTTCCTAACTTTGACTATTTCATTTGTTTTGAAGTTATTTCCTTAGAAAATCAATTTACCCTTATCTAAATTGAGTCTTCATTATACCTATTACCCAAGCCTTCATTTCTACAAAAAATTTGCATTTTACACTTAGCAAATATGTTTTCAAGTAGGATTTATCCAAAAATCCGAATTTCTTGAAATTAAATTTTTTGAATGATTCCTTTCAGAAAAACTTATTTAATGCATTAAAACTTAAGACTTTAAGATACCTATTACCGAAGGGATTCATTTAATACATAAAACTTCTATTTTGAACTTGGATGATAGGTGTTCTCATGACCTATATTCAAAATTACGAATTTTATATGTTGAAGTACTAACTCAAAATTTTTCATCTAGATTCCATTTCTTGTTTTACGCATTAATCTCATTAAAACTCATTTAAACTCATAAAAATCACTACTTAATGATACCTATCACTTGTACCCTTCATTTTTCACATGAAAAATGAGTTTTAAAATTGATAAAAGGTTTTTAAAATAGGATCTTGAAATCATACGAATTTGACTTTGAGTAATTCAAACAAAAACTTTTCCTTTTCAAGTTCCTTGCTTTATTTACTTAAGGATCTACCAACTACCACCTCTATATACCTAAAACAAAGCCTTCATGAGTATGAATGCATTAAAACATAAATCATCCATAAGATCAGAAATGTCAAGCATGGTATAAGCATCTAAAAGCTAGATCTACTACCTATGATGTATGAAATGAAGTTTAAAAGCATGAAAATGAAATTTTTATGCTAGATCTTATCTTTACTCCACTCCTACATGCATGATCATGAAGATATCTCAACAAAAACTTAATCAAACACAAGTTCCACTCTTGTGATGGCTTGATATTCATGTAGTAGCATTTTCTTGTCCCTAGCAAGTGCTCATGGGGACTTTGAGTGAAAACACTTATGAATAATCTTGCCATTACAAGATTAAATGGTAGTAGGCTTGAGAATCATCACCTAAGGTTGTATTTAGTGAAGAAATGAAGAAGATTGAAGCTTGTGGTGTGTGTGTGTGGTGGGACTAGGATCACGGCAAAGAGGGAGGAAGAAGAGAGGATTTGAGAGCTTTTGAAACAAAAGAAATAAAATGAAAGAGAGAGAAAATAAAAGACTATATGTATTAGATGAAATTAGGGTTTGTTTTAGGCAATAAAAAGAGATAAAATAAAACAAATGGGGAGAAAATTGAGAGGGGGGGGGGGGGGGGGGGAGGGGGGGGGGCCCGTGGGTGCGCCAGTTCTAGAGGAAAGAGAGAGGGTGTTTTTTATTTTATTTGAAATTGTAATTTGTATAATAAAATATATTAAATGTAATAATTTGTTAAGAGACAAAAATTCTTAGAAAAGAAAATATAATTGAGTGGTTGTAAGGATGTAAGACTAGGGTATGGGTGTGTGTGTAGTAGGTTGTACTTGTGAATAGTAATAAATAGTAGACAAGACATTTACTTTACCGTTAGTAAGAAAAATACGGAAAAAAGGCTATAACTGTAATTTTTATAACCCGAAAAATTATAAAACATATATTTTTGGAATCCTTATAAAATTTCAGTTCTAACGAGTATTTCGGAATATTTTTCTGAGTTTCTAGTTTCGGGGCTCGCTTTTCCGTAATGGGGCTCGGGAAAGCCCGGAATAGAAAATTTTTCGAAATCAAAACTTTATATGGTTTGAAATATACTATAAAAAAAATCCACATTAAATTATTCTATAGAGGTTATTTTATATAGAAATTGAAGAAATGCCGGACCTAGGGTTCTTAGGTTGCTAGTACTAATCATGTTTAGGGTTTTGATTTCCAGTTTACGAAGTTTACTCAGTTACTAGGAAAACCGGGGTTTACATATACATCTACTAAATCTTCATTTTCTCAACTAAAACTTCCATTTTGAGACTTGGAAAGTGGTTTTTAAATATAGGTTTTGTCAAGATACGAATTTTACTATTTTTATTCAAGTTCAAATCTAAGATCTACACATAATATGAACATGAATATAAAAGAAATGCATGATAGTAAACTATAAACTCGTAGATCTAAACTTTACTCCTAAAAATAATTCATTTATGATATCTATTCCTTAAGCCCTTCATTTTAAATGAAAAATACATATTTTAAAGTTGAAAAATAGCTTTTCTAAATATGGTTCCATTTTTATCCGAATCTTCAAAAGTGATTTTTGTTGAAACTGAAATAGATCTTGAGCTTTCTAAAACTTTTCTACTATCATCAAGCTATTATAAGTTATTTAAGAAAATAAATCAAAAGTTTAAGGCATTTATGAACCTAAAACACTAGATCTAGTTTACTATACTAGTTATAAATGCATGAACACTAAGATAGTTATGTGAATGGTGAATATATGCATAAATCATTAGCAATAACAAAAATAATAACTCAAATAACAAGATTTAAAGCATAAACAAAAATCAAAGCTACAAAAAGTTATATCTACAAAATATAACTACTTTTAGTAAGAAAATAATAATGATACAAGATAATAACGATGGAGAAGAGGAGTGTTTCATTTTTGACATCATCATCCTTAGTTTTTAAGCTTATAGAAGTCATTTGATGCATAAAACTCTCACTATATTTTACCTATATCATTTATGGAAGCTTTAAACAAGAGTTTTATAAAAAAATCTTGAAGAAATATGTGTAGGAGCTCATAGAAGAAATAGGGGCAGCAAGTGTTCTTGCAAGAGCAAGAGCAGAAGAAGAAAGAAAGAGAGAAAAATAGAGAGAAAAAGTGTAAAGAATGACAAAGGGTTAATGAGTGAATGAGAGAGAAAGATAAAAATGAGTTAAAGACACATTAAATGAAAAAAAATTAAATAAATGGGTAGCAACAAAAAAGCAAGTGTAGGCGTGAAAATAAGCAAGAGAGAGAGAGGTTTGGTTGGTTTTTGACTTGAAAATGTAATGTGTAATTAATGTGTAAGTGTAGCTTCTTAATGAAGGATTGAAATAGGGTTATTTTAATTAATTTTTGGAGTACTTCAAGAGTCAAGGCAGCCATAAAGAAGTCAAAATCTGCCATGAAGTGATATAATGAAGTATAAAAAGATTGAAGTGAAAAATAAGTGATATGTGAAAGGTGTACTCAAAGGTATTGGTTGTAAGAGTACTTTCTTAATAAAATAAAATAAATTAAAATAAAAATAGAAAATTCATTCCAAATATTTGTAGCAGATTTTTATAATTAAAAAAATAATTAATTAATTTATTTCAGTGAGTTATCAAATAAGTTACCGGTATGATCAAAATACACGAATATGAGCTATAAATGATATTTTTATAACTCGAAAAATTATAAAAAATTATTTTATGAAAATAAAAATATTTTCAAATTATTAAATTAATTTATTTTATTTTTAGTATCGATCTTAAACAGAAACTGATCCCGTAAAAATGCGAATCAAACTAAATTTTGGAAAAACAAAATTTTCTATAATATATAAAATATTTATCTAAAAATATAAGGTTTTATAAGAATAATAAAATTTTATAATGAATAGTAGTGAATAGTACCAAAAGACTAGTTAATTACCGATAGTAATGAAATACGGATATAATTACCAAAATTAGATAATTTTAGTTATCAAAAAATTATAAAACTGATATTTTAGAAATCCTTATAAAAATACGATTCTAATGGTATTAAGGGTATATTTTTGATATCTCGAGTCCCGGGACACACTTTTCAAAGTCTGTATCCGAACGGGTTCGAAATAGGTCAAAAATTTATCAATATGATATTTTTAAGCGAAGTTATATTACTACGAGCTATTTGACACACTTAAACTATACCTTAGCCTCTAGGGTTAAGGATGCAAGATTGTCGGACTTAACTACTATATTCCACTTAGGATTTCCGGGTGATTTTCTAGTTTAGATATTTACCAATTTGGAAACTAATATTTTGTATTTATACAACATATTTAATTTAAGAAATTTATTTTAATTTTATTTTTGTATGTATTTAATATCTCTTAACGTTTTCGGGATTATTGAATTGGGTTTTATTTCCGAAGGTTAATCATTATTTACTTTTTAATAATTGGTTTTTGGGCTCTTTATTACCTAATTTTATAAATCAGTGTTACGTATAGAATTTATCGTACGTAGTGGTTTTGAAGACTGTTGAGTTTTTATTTTATTTTTAAGGATCTCATTTTCTCAAGATTAAGAAATTTCTAGATTCGTTCGTGATTTGGGACTAGTCGAAGTTCGGTTTTTAATTTGGAGTGATTTTTAGAATTTATTTTCGAAGTTCATTTTGGAATTATTTACTGAAATTTTCCGGAGCTTACATATTCTAAGTGAAAGGAGGAACATGAAGAGCATTTGAGACTAGTTTTAACCAGACTGCAAGATGAGAAGCTATATGCTAAATTCACAAAGTGTTAATTCTGGTTAAGACAAGTGTCTTTCTTGGGACACATTGTAGATGGAAATGGAATTTCTGTGGATCCTGACAAAGTAAAGGCAATAGTTGAATGGCCAAGACCTAAAAGCGTATCTGAGATCAAAAGTTTTCTAGGAATGGCAGGTTATTATAGAAGATTTGTAGAAGAATTCTCAAAGATAGCAAGCCCATTAACCAAGTTGACATAGAAAGGGGTAAAGTATGTATGGAGTGATGATTGTGAGAATAGTTTCCAACGATTGAAGGAGAAGTTAGTGTCAGCCCTAGTGTTGGCTTTACCTATGAGTGGTGAGGAGTATACTATATATAGCGATGCATCAATACAAAGGTTAAGTTGTGTGCTGATGCAGGAAGGTAAGGTGATAGCATATGCTTCCAGACGGTTGAAGCCATATGAAAAGAACTACCCAATGCATGACCTGGAACCAGCAGTAGTGGTTCATGCATTGAAACTTGGGAGACATTACCTGTATGGGGAGAGATGTAAAGTGCACATAGATCATAAGAGTCTCAAGTACATCTTTACCCAAAAAGAGCTAAACATGAGATAGAGGAGATGGTTGGAACTCATAAAAGACTATGATGTGGAAATACAGTACCACACAGGGAAGGCAAATGTTGTAGCAAATGTCCTGAGCAGAAAGAGAAATAAGAATTTAGCAGCTTTGGTCACATTAGAATGTTACATAATTGATGACATGAGAAAACTTGAACTGGAATAGTGACTAGATGAATGGGTGAAAGATTGGCGAACTTACATATTCAACCCACTTTGATTGAAAGGATCAAAATGGCCCAGATAGATGATTAGAGCATCCTGGAGATAAAGTGGAGAATAGAGATTAGTAGAGCACCTGAGTTCTACATTGATGAAAACGGTGTGATGTGACACAAAGGAATACTATGTGTGCCAAAACAAAGAGAATTGAAGAAGGTGTTATTAAGAGAAGCACACTATTCTAGTTATTCCATCCATCCAGGAGGAAACAACATGTACCATGACTTAAAGAAGTTGTATTGGTGGAATAACATGAAGGAAATCGCTAAGTATGTGTCTAAGTGCTACACCTATCAGATGATTAATATTGAGCATAGGAGACCAACATGTGAGTTGAAGCCTTTACTAGTGCCCCAATGGAAGTGAGAGCATATTACCATAGATTTGGTTACAGCCTCACCCAGAACAAGAGAAAAATTTGACTCGGTATGGATGATTGTAGACAGACTCACAAATGTAGCTCACTTTATACCTATTAGGATAGGGTATAAATTGGAATGTTCGGCACAGTTTTACATCAAAGAGATCGTGAGACTACACGGAGTTCCAATATTTATTGTGTCAGACAGAGATATTAGATTTGTTGGAAGATTTTGGAAGAGCTTACATCAAGGTTTAGGCACTAAAGTAGTGTTTAGTACTACCTATCATCCTTAGACAGATGGACAGTCTGAGAGGACAATCCAGATTCTTGAAGACATGTTAAGGGCTTGTGTATTAGATTTTTGATAAGATCATATTATATACAGCTTTTTGATGTTCAAATAGTTAGAATGGGTACTTGTTTTGGTTAAAATTCATGTTTCAGGTCTAATTTGGGCAAAGGAATCAAAACAAGAAACTTTGGAATAAAAATAGGAAAAACTCAGGGGGTACGCCGGCTTTTCTGAAGTCAAAGCCGTCGGCATACAATCATCCTTCATCACCAATAGAATGGAAATCCTTAAGGCTGCCTCTACACCGCCGGCCTTGAGGCGGTGTAGACTGAAGAGGATAAAAACACTGGCTCAACACTGCCAGTGTAGAAGGAAGAAGAAGCCAACTTCTGCAATATTTCATTCAATGTCGGCTTTCTGAGAATCAAAGCCGTTGGCGTTGAGACGGGTTACAAGATCAAATGTTTGCACTACTCAAAGCCGTTGCATACACTGCCAGCCTTACAAGCCTTAACTCAACTAAACATACGCCACCGAAAGCCGCTGGCGTAGAAGGTGACTAGGCCAGTGTAGGCTGAAGGCTAGCAGCTCTGAGCTCATGGGTTGCCAGTACAGAAGGAGTTACAACATACCGGGCTCTAAGCCGCCGGCATTAAGGCAGTGTAGATTGAAGATCAGGACGCATAAGTAGATATCACATGCTCGGTGACAAATGAAAAGACAAAGATTGATGGATTGTCTGAGCCGGAATCAAAGCCACCGGCTGGCTTTGGGACAACTTTCCTTATAAATAGGTTCTACCTTTCATTTTTCATTATATACATCGGCTAGATCCATATCTAAGCCACTGACGTAGGAGCGGCCTACACTTGTAACCGAAGATGAAAGCTGCTAGTACAATGAAGAAAAAGACTTTACGCCGTCTGTAAAAAGCCAGTGTAGGAATTATAACTGCCGGCGTACAAGTTGAAACTGCAATTTTTCATTAATGCTTCTCACGAAATTTTTCCTATATAAAGGAGATTTCCCTCCTTTAGTTGAACAAGCAGAAGAAAAACAGAAAATATTTTAGTATACAAATAGTTATAGCATTTCATAGAGATTTGTGAGAGATTTGAGCTTTCAAGAAGTTGTAATTGAAGATTGCGATATTTGAATTGGTGATATCTTATCTCTTTTATTATGCAGTTCATTTATCTGAATTCTTTGTTCATAATGTTATCAATTGCATATTCTTATTTGATTATTAAATCATCATTCATGAGTAGCTAAACCTTTCTTTGTGGGAAGTGATGAAATACTAATCTTGCTAAAATGATTTTTAAATTTATATTATAGGATTGTTAGAATTATGGAATATTTTTATTGAATCCTAATTATCTATTTTATTTCTGGTTGAAATTGAATTGATAAGAATTCTAATAATTTAGAAAAAGAATTAGGGTTCATAGGAATTCATGAATTAAGATTAAACAACAATTGCGGAAGCGGCAGTGTTTAATCTAATTTAGAAATTGTTTTGTGTAATTCATGCAATATTTTATTTTAATTTCTCACTAAGGAATTAGGAAAGTTAATTTAGGATATTAGACAATTATAGAATCGGGAGGTTTATAAGTGCAAATTAGATTCTATTGATAATTTATATAGCGGAAGCTAATAGATTATTTTATAGTTTACTAAAACTTGATAGTTTTAGGTTTTGACAATTTCTTACAAATATTCACAATTCTAATTATTCATATAATATAACTTCAGCATGATTGGTAAAGATTTGGGTGGATTCTACCCCTTCCCACATTTATCTTATATAACTTTCTCACAATCTCATTGCATGCATTGTTAGATATTAGATAAAATTAGTTAATTAATTGATATATTTTGATTGCCTAAATATTAGTAAAAGCTAATAGCAATCTAGTAATTAAATTGGTTCTCGTGGGAACGATACTTGACTCACTTTTTATATTACTTGATCAAGACCTAGTATACTTGCTGGTAGTATCTGAACTTACATTTTTATATACACATTTTACATGGATCAAGTTTTTGGCGCCATTTCCGGGGAAACAAATTAATATTAGATCATTTTTAGTTTTGCTAGTAGTTTAGGTGCTTTTCAAAGGATTGATTGTTTTCTTTTTACAGGTTACATGTACCGGAGTAGAAGTAGGGAACTTCTATCAATTGATCCCGAAATCAAACGAACCCTGCATCAGTAAAGAAGAGAAAACAGAAGGCAAGAAGTGCTACAACCTAAAGAAATGGTAGAAAATGAACCAAGAAACAATGAGGGCAACAATGATCAAAACAACAATCCAAATCAGATTCAAGTTGCACCCGTTAGAGCACTTTAGGATTATACAGTACCTACTGTTCAAGGTCTTGCTATGAGTATGTTGATTCTCTATATATCTAAAGTTTTGATGATAACAAAATGCTCAAAGGACTAACTACTCTATTAGTGTAGAATTATATTCAGAACTTTATACAGAATATTGTTGAATTTGTTAAACAAATATATAAGGTTGAATGATAATACATCTTGGATCTGAACAAGTTTTTAGATAAGTTAGATAAGAGTTGTTACAACATATGATGGTTTCGGATGTTGTTTAGAAAGGAAAAAGGAACACAGAATGTTTTGCAGAAGGATAATTAAAGTACAAACATTTCCAGCAACACAAATGTAAACCCCGGTTTTTCTAGTAACCAAGAAGACTCGAGAACCAGAAACCAAAACCCTAAACCAGAATAGCTTAAGATGGGAGTGAGACCTAGGAACCCTAAATCCGGCCTTTCCTCAGTTTCTATTTAAGAAACTTTTATAAGAAAATTTAATCTTGAATATAGTTCTTGAAAATATTTCAAACCAAGAAAAGATCTGATTTTGAGAAAATTTCTATTCCGGCCTTCCAGAGACCTGTTACAGAAAAGCGTGCCCCGGAACTTGAATTTCGAAAAATTTCTTATGAATACTCATTCGAATCAAAATTAAATAAGGATTTCAAAAATATGAATTTCATAATTTTTCGGTTTATGCAAAATACAGTTATAGCCCTTTTATTTGTATTTTTCTTATTACTGGTAATTAAGTTGTCTTGATTACTATTCATTACTATTCACAAGTACAACCTACTACACTCACAAACCCTACCCTACTCTTACATCCTTACAAACACTCCATTACATTTTCTTTTCCTAGAATTATTTGTCTCTAAATAATTATTACCTTTTATGACTTTTAATACACAAAACTATCAAAACAAATTAAATAAAAATCAAACCCTCTCCCTCCTTACATGGCCGGCGTGATCCTCCCAATTTTGGCTCCCTTTGTGCAATTTTTTTAATTATTTTTATCTCATTTAACCTAATTCCACTTTATATATAAACCTTTTTCTCTCTCTCTCTCTCTTCATTCTTCTCATTTCAAATTTTTACTAAAGGTAGAAAAACTATTTTTCTCTCCCTCCCCACCTCTCTTTGCAGTGAGCCTCATGGCTCTTCACACACACACACACATAATTTTTCTTCTTCCTTTTGCCTTCTATTTTAAAGAACCTTACTTCTTTTACCTTTAAATCCTTGTAATGGCAAGGATATTCTTGTGTATTTTCATTTAAAGATCCCCATGAGCTCTTGCAAGGGACAAGAAAATACTAATACAAGAATACCAAACCATCACAAGAGTAGATCTTGCATTTAAACAAGTTTTCATGCCATGAACTTCATGATCTTCCATCTAAAAGTTGTTTTGAACGAAAGACCTTTCATAAAAATTTAGTTTTTATGTTTTCAAAACCTATTCAAACATTTAAGATGGTAGATCTATCACTTTACCATCCATATTCATGTAGGCATCTAAGATCTCATCTCTATTTTGAGTTTTGTGCATTAATGGTCATCATGACTTTTGTCTTGAGTAAATAAACTTGCTAGTATATAGATCCCTAGGTAGATGAGTCAAGGAAACCAAAAAGGAAAACTCTTTTCAAGAAATGAAATAGAGTATTTTCGGATGACATGGAAAACCTAGCTTAAAAGCCTTTTATCAACTTCAAAACATGTATTTTACAAGAAAAATGAAGCCTATAGGTGATAGATGATGTTTGATAATAATTTTCATGAGTTTAAATGAGTTTTTACCAAGGAAAATATTTAAAACAAGGGATGAAGTCAAATAGAAATTGAGTTGAAAGTTCTTGTAAGGAAAAATTCGTAATACTCCATAGATGGTTAGAAAACACTAATTTTCTAACCTCAAAAATAGTATTTTCTTAAATAGATAAAGTCCTTAGGGTATAGATTAAGTAAATACATAAAGTTATAGATTAAGTAAATACCTAAAGTTCTAAGTGTAAAATACATTTTTCTTATGAGAATCAACTTAAGAATGAGTTTTGCAAAATTTGGATTTTTGGATCAACCCTATTATAAGACTCACTTATAAGTTTACAAATGAAGGTTTAATTAGAGAAATAAAGGCCTTAGGATATAGCTAATGTAAGGGTCAATTTTTTCTTTAGAGTAAATAGAATTTTCCTAAGGAAGATCCTTAGAATAAGTAAGAGTGACCAAATCTATCAAATCTACTAGTTAACAAATGGCATGAAATGGTTTCCTATGATAAAGGTTATTTAAATTCTTTTAATCTAAAAATTTATAAGAACTTAAGCACATAAGGATTCATATCATGACATTCATGATAGAAAAATTCATTACCATGGCATTTATTTTAATTCTACACTTAGAAACCTCAAGAGCATTCATGAAAATCACATTTTTGGAATCAACATACCTACTGGTTAGAACTGATCCTTCATTTCCGAGTCTTAAATGTTTTCAAAACTTGATTTAAAACATCAGATTTAGAAATCTCTTTCGAAGTAGATAGAAATCGATATCAAATTTGCGAAATTCCGACTTAAAACGACTAAGTTATGGCCATTTTAAATTGAGACTTCAGAAATGACGTGAATTTCGATTTCACTAAGTTGTCTTAGAGTTTTGGTATACTTAGATGGTAGAATACTTATTAGGGTATTTTCTTTTGTGTTTAGGCGAACCCGGGGACGTCGAGTCTTTACCACCGGATTACTACTACTAAGAGACCGGCGACCCAATGGCGGAGTGAGTTTCTCTTCCCAATTCTTTATTGTATGTGATTGATAAATTAGTGCGCTAGAGTGTAGGTCAACAGAAATGAATATGTATAATGGGGAATAATGGGAAATGGTATGTTGATGATGATATGAGAACTAAAAATAAGAATATCGAAACCGGGTGATAAATTCTGGTTGTATAGTTGGTTAGGATGCATTGTTTGAGAAATTGTTCGATCGCCTGAATAAAATGACTTAATCAACTATTCGGACTAATTCCAAATTCAGACATGTGCATATCATAATGGGAAGGAGCATTAGCATTGTTGCTTAATCGTGATCCATAAACAGAATTAATTGTTGGTTAATCATGATCCAGAAACGAAATAATTGTTGGTTATCCGTGAACCATAAACGGCATAAAGTTAGTACTGCAGTATTCATTAATCTGCTAACCCGGGATGGAGGGCGCAAGTCCATCCACATATGATTTCTGGTTAGTCATATGTATGTTGTTCTCATGTGTTTGGTGCATTCACTTGCATGTATAATCACTTGCTTGACTTGTTGTGACATGAATGTTGTGGGAGATTTCACTCACTAAGCTAGTTAGCTTACGTCCCTACAGTTTCTTCCTTTTGCAGCTACCGAATATATGGCTTAGACAACGTCATCCGACCGCACAGGTGCAAGAGCTAGGAGTTTCCCCTAGAAGTTGGAATGACTGTTTAGACTTTCATAGGAAACTTTTAAGACTTTGGATGACTATATAAGGCCACTAAATATTCTTTTGTAGGGGAATGCCCCTTAGTAAATGTAATATTTATTTTTGCATCATGAGTTATATCCTATTACTAATGTATGTCGAGTTAAGCTTTTATCTCCATTCGTACTTGTATTCTATTATCGTAAAGGTACGCCTTACATCTATACGAGGCCTTCGAAGGACTAAGGTGGCAATTCGAGAGTCTTGTATGGCATGTGGCGGATTGTTACGTATAGAGTACCCTATCGGGCGTGACAATAGAACCTTTCACAGAACTTTTGGAAGAAACTCAAAACAACAATTCTGAGTTGACGTTAATTTCCAGAAACATAGAAGTTTTTACAGAACCTTTTCAAGAACTTTCAATAGTAATTCTGAGTTAAAGATAGTTACTGTTCATCTTCTTAAACAATTTTTTATGAAGAAGTTCATTGATTTTGAAGACCTAGCTTCGAGATAATAAGTATATTCGGATAGTATACTTATTCGTTCCACTAAAGTTGGATTATATCCTAGGGGATTTAAACAATTTTCGGATGGGTTATCTTCATCGAAAAAGTTTTCTGGAGATAAAAACAGAAGATACGGTTTATTATCTATGGATTGATTTCAAGACAAAGAAGTTATGTTTTCTGATTTTTCTCAAGATAAAAACAAATTTAAATTGGATATTTTTAAGAAAATCAAAACAAAAACCACGTTATCTTCAAGAAGATAACATGCGAAGATCACGTTGAAGACCGTGATATCAGCAACAATTCTCCAGATTTATCTTCAACAAGATCAACGTTATCAAAAGCTCTCAAACAGAAACAAATGGATTATCTTAAATCACGAAATTCAAGCAGATCTTATCTTACTTCAGCGTATCAAGGATTCAAATTCAAATCTTGAACAAAAGTAAACAAGAAGAACGAGATTTTCTCTTGAAGATATCAACAACGTTTAAAAATTAAATTAAAGATAAGAGGTTACAGATTTCTACCCGAGATATTTAGGATATCAATCTTATCTTGAGCATAAAAATTTCTGAACATTAGAAGGATAGAAATATATGTGATATGCGAACAGAGATAAAGTAGAAGGATACACAAACTTTTCACTGTTCAAGAGAAAAAAAAAACCGAGAGCTGCATGACTTCAATCATTGACCAAGAAAACTTAGAATTGAAAAGCACACTCTGTTTATTCCTTCCCACGTACAGAATTGTAGCAAAATTTATTGCAATCTTTACATTTTATTCTTTTACAAACGAAGCAACTTGTTGTTGGCTTCAAGTGAGTTAGTTCAATTACTAGTTTAGACTTTGTAGATCGATTGAAGCTCGTGTATAGCGTGAGAATCGAGCAGAGAGATTTGTACAAGCTTGTAATTGATTTTATTGGATATAGTGGAACAAACCTGAAGGATATCGGGGTCCCCAGCTTGGAGCTGGAAGAGTGGACTGACGCACAAGGCGGAACCACTATAAATATCTGCTTGATCTTCTTATCCCTTCTCTATTATATTTCCACAATTTATTTTATTACTGTTTAATTATTCATATTGTTCTCCTAACTTAAATACAAAGGAGATTGTTTTTAAAAGGTAAAAATTTTAATTTTCTGAAATAATCAATTCAATCCCCCTTCTTGATTATTTTTGGGACCAACAATTGGTATTAGAGCCAAGCTCATTTTTCGAAAGAGTATTTGTTTTAAAATCTTGATACCTACAATTGATATCAGAGCAGGGCTCTTTTATTAAATTGAGTGATCCAAACAAAAAGACTGAGAACAATATTGCAATCAATAGAGCTCCATATTTTGATGGTTCAAATTATTATTATTGGAAAATGCGAATGACAACTTATATAAAAGCTAATGATTATGCTTCTTGGCAGGTGATCTAATTTGCAGACAACCCAATAGCAATATCTAATGATGCGAGTTTCACAGATGAAGAACTAAAGTTGATTGAGAAGAACAATAAGGCTAAGAATCTGTTACTCACAACCATAGCTCCTTCTGAATTTTATCTAATTTCTTCCTGTGAATCAGCAAAGGAAATATGGGATACTCTTTCAAAAACTTATGAAGGAACAGACACAATTAAGGAAACAAAAATCAATTCATTACTTCAACGTTATGAACTATTTAAAATTAAGTCTGATGAGAAAACTAAAGATGCCTTTAATCGATTCACTGCTATTACTAATGAGCTAACCTCACTTGGAAAGAAATTAGATGATTTTGATCTTGTCAGGAAAATGCTTCGAATTTTGCCAAAATCGTGAGATGCCAAATAGACAGCTATAGAAGAAGCTAAAGATTTAAATAAACTGATACTTAATCAGTTAAGGGAAAAGCTGATGGCATACGAGTCACATCATTATACAACTGAAGAACCAGAAAATAGTTCAAAGGCAATAGCTTTCAAAACCAAAAGAGTCGTTAAATCTGATTCAGAAGAAGACAGTGATGACGAAAATATTAACATGCTTACAAGGAGATTCAACAAATTCTTGAAGAAAAGGAAAGGTAAAAAGTTCAAAAGTTTCAATAGAACTAACAAATTTGATGCAGGAAAGAGCTATAAGGACAAACAAGAAAAGAAAGAGAAGAAAGAAATTGTGTGTTATGAATGTAAAAAACTAGGACATATTAAATATGAATGCCCTATTTTAATAAAAAATATTGAAAAATTCAAGAAGAAAAGTGGAGCAATGATGGCAACTTGAGCGATTTGGATGAGTCAAAAGCTGAACAAGAAGCTATGAGTGATAATGAAGAAGAAGCAAACATTTGTCTCATGGCTACTTCTGAGGTAACTTCTGAAACTGATGATGAATCAATTGAAGATGATATGATTGCTGAAATGGAAAAACTTTTAAAAGCTCTTAAGAAAGCTAATTTAAAAATTGCTAAATATGATAATGAGATAAAATCATTAAAGAATGAAAAAGACGCATTAAAGCAAACCAATTCCTTGCTTGTTGATGAAAATGATATCTTGAAGAGTGACAATGAAAAGTTTTTTAAGGATAATGAAAAGCTAAAAAAGACAATAACTTGCTAAGAGATGAAACAAGGGTTTTGAAAGTAAAAATTGATGAATTATCGAATTCAATAAAGAACACGTTTAATAAGTTCAATGAAAGTGATGAAAAGTTAAAAATGTTGATTTCATCACAAAGATTGTCGTGTGAAAAGCATAGTTTAGGTTATAATCACTACAGGAATTTTGATATGGGTGACGTTTGCAAAAATTGCAAACGTCGCCCATCTTTATAATTTAACTTCATCAACTAAAGTATACTATTAGTTACGTTTATAGAGCATTCATTTAATTTGTAACATTTTTTTTATATTAACCGTTACCAATCCTTAAAAAAATATTGGAAAATGAAAATATCTAGAAGTCCCGCCAATGCAAAACAGTGGAGCAAAGGAAAAAACAAAGAAAAGGAATACGTTTTTGCTCTAACACCCTCACGGCCTCACAGTACACTCTCACTTCTCTCACACAGTACATACGCTCGACGAATCTCTATCATCTCCGACAGTGGTCCGTCGATTCCACCTCCGGCAGATTAGTGGTCCGTCGTACCCATTCCTTCATGGGTAGTTGAGTGGAGAAGATTGTTAGAAATCTTCAACAACACAGTGGTTAATCCTTCATCAGTACGGACACATCACCTAGGTTTGTTTCTACATTTTTTTTTTCTTTTATTTAGTTCATCCTACACTTCTATTTTCTTCTATTATGGAAAAGCCACACTTTGATTAGGGCTTGTGTTCAAGGGTAATGACTAATTTTTTTCGTGTACGATTTAGGTTTTTTACCTATACGATTTGGAAATGCCATACACCGATTAGGTCGCTTAGGTCTAATTGTGTATGATTTATGGTTGTTGATGGTGATATTTTGATGTGTGTAAAGTTCATTCGAGTCGTGAACGTGTTTGATGATAGTCTTAAGTCCAGTGTCGTGATTTATTCTTATGTCTAGTTTAATGATGGTTTTGTTTTTGGATTTGTAATGAGAACTATCTTTTTTAGCATCCGTAATGATTCGGCTGCACATGCAAGAGCTTCCTATACCTTGCGTATGGGAAGGAAGTCAAGTACTAAAAAGTTTTTTTTTTTTTTTTTTGCTACCACGAGATATACTATGTCGGTATTGCTTGAGGACTTTTCTAATATGGTAGTCTAGATTATGCATAGATACAAGGTTTGAGAAAGGTGGCTAGGTACTTATGCTTTCCTTACACTACTGAGTTCACTGGATCAAAGAAACTATGATTTTCTTTTAGTTAATATATATCAGTTTCAATTTTGCAATGTTCTAGATCTCTGTTTGCTGTTGTCATTTTTTTCATGGCATGCTTTAAACTTTCGCTTCTCAAATTGTACCTGCAAGTGTGGAAAGCAAAATATTTATGAAATTTCTGCTTCTTGTGGTTTTTAAATAGCGATCTCTACTCTAGGCATCTTTTTCTAATTCTTGGTAATGTGAATTACACCTCCAAATCCAATGGATGAATACAGAGGTGGTTGCCATGGTGACTTCCCAATGTCTGTTGTACTAGGGGTGCTTCTGCTTCTAGAGAAGTTGATAACTGGGATGCCTCTTAAGGCTTCAGCATGCCATGTTAAGTTTTAGATCCACAATCTTTTGATCTAAAATGCTAAGTTCTTTTAGGTAACAAACAAAGGGCATTGTATCTTAGAATCATAGTTATTGAATTAAACAGAACTATTTAGTACAGAAAGTGTAAACATACTACGTTTCTACATCATTCTCTTAGACATAAAACAACCGGGGTGATTTATAAGGACATGAGTTTCTGTTTTAGTGATTTTCCACTTTTATAGTCTTAGGTTATATTTTAGACCAAAAAGAAAACTGCAATTTTTTCACTTAGCATGTGTAGGTTTTGTGTTGATTACACATAACCACAACCAAGAGATTTTTCATTTTTAGAACCCCTTGTTTTTTTATGTAATGGTGTCAACAACAGTTAAATGAAGTTCTTCATCATGAAGAGTTATTATGGAGAATGAAATCTTGAATAAATGGTTGTGTGAAGATGAAAGAAATATGAAATATTTCATACTATTACCTTAACCAGAAGATGTCAAAATAGAATTATGTCAATTAAAACTAATGTAGGGGAGTGGAAATATAATCCTAATGATGCTAAATCTGTTTTCCTTAAATACCACCAATCTTTGTTTACTTTGGGTAGAATGCAATGCCTTAATTCCGATAACATATAGGTTATGCCATCTAATTTCTGCTGCTCATTCATAAGGAAATGGTTGCTGATGATTGGTTTCTGATTGCTCAATTTCACCCATGTACAAGCGTTTTTGGTTCTCTCTAGAAAATCCTATCTAATTATTGAATTGTCTTTGTTGTTACATGCTATTCCTATGTAGGATATCCTTGTTTGCAAACTTTTCTTCATAAGTTTTCTTGAATTTCCTTGTACATTAATTTGATGAAAATTTCCTTTTTTATATACCCTTTTGTCAAGTTATGGTTAGAAAATGAATTTTTTTTTTTTTTGGTTTTTTCTAACTAATCTTGGATTTATCAAGTTTTGATCAGAAACTGAGATAGATTTGATTATGTAATCTGCAATTGGACCAAAAGTGTGTTCACAAAAGAAACAACAATTTGCTCTGTTAATTAATTGATACTGTTTTGTTCTTTGGCTTCACTGCCATCATGTTTAACCTGAACTTATATTCTATTCCTATAACAGGACAGCAACTCGTCGACATAAAATGGATCTAGTATCATTTGATTGAACTTCATACTCAAATTATAATCTTGTAACTATGTTGACTACCACTTCATTGTTTCAGGGTAGTATTGCAAGTTTATCAGCTAAAGACGTTAGGACCTAATGGGAGTACACTATTAAGTTTGAAAGGGAAAGTTGTGACAATTCAAGGCATTAAAGAGAAGCCAGGGCATCAGTTTTACAAGGCATCCTCACAATGTAGAGAAAGCTCAACATTTGCATGAAGTTGGTGATCTTTAAGTGCTTTCAACTATTTAATTATATAGTGGTTGGGAATCTTGTCATTCCTTCTTTTACCTTGAAAAATAAAAGTATTATAATTAGTCTATTGGATCATATAATCTCTTGGTCTATGGATTTGTACATTTAATGCAATTCTTGAAACTGTGTCTAATTTTTTGAATCTTGTATTGAGTTTTTCTTCATTTGGGTGATTTCATGTTTGCTGCTCTTTTTTTTTTTTTTTAATTTTGGGTTCATCATCATATTTGTACTCGTTCTGGATTTTTGTGGGCTATAGGAAAGAAAACCGGTCATGGTTTATAAGGGACTGGTAAAAAGTTCATGTCTTGACTTCTTTTTTGGAAGTTTCAAAGTGTTTTTCAGTGAAAAGATGTCTCTAAAGTAGCTATCATTATACCAAGGTCTAAGGAGATGTTTGTTGAGTTTTCCTTCAGCTAATACGCTTTATTTTTTTCTGTCCTTTGTACATACATATGTGTTTGTATATATATGTGTATACATAAAAAAAAAAAAAATACATACATGCATATAATGGTAGTTCATCGTATGGTTGATGTGCCCCTTTAGCTAAATACCTGGGCATGTTTTAACCTATTTTTAAGTTGAAAATGCCATTTTATTTTTTAAGAAAGTAGTAAATTCTATTGTGAGGTACTGATTATTCATCAAAAGCTCAGTATTTACTTAATGAATCAATCAAGGACCATATATTCCATTTTTGTATTAATTTTCAAAACTTGAAATCACAAAAAAAAAAAAAAAACTTTTGAGTGATTACATGTATAAGACATGTGGCTGCTCGAGAATCAGTCTTTTTGTGTTTCCATGATTTCTCCTTTACCCTTCTAAAATAGCTACGGCTCAAGTATATAGTTCCATAGTTTTTATTACTTCTCATGTCTTTGTAAGATAAGCACACCATCTATACTAGGTTCATGTTGATTTTTATCTAATGCTAAGATGGTGTCTTGGATTGCGTATGTATGAATGTAAGACTAATTGGATTTTTGTGCTCATAGTAATTGGATTTTTTTGCTGAATGATAATATTTGCAAAAAGACAAAAAGAAAAAGAAAAAGAAAAGAAAAGAAAAGTTCTTTGGTAGTTTAAATATAGAGCATTCATGTCTCTCGTTTTCTTCTTTTGGTGGCTATGCTAATATAAATTTGCTCTGGCATTTATTTAAATTTGAGCAGAAGCTGTCTCGGATTCAAGCAAGGCAATTGAGTTGAATCCTTCATTGGTCAAGGCATATTTGCAAGAAAGGTATGTTTGTGTTTCCATTTTAGGAGCTTTTGTTATGTCACCTTGTTGATCAACGCAATAGATTAATAGCTAGAGTCTGCATCCCAACTTCCCTCTCTTTTTCTTATACTTTTTTCAGATGTTTTGAACCTTATCTTAATGCATAGTTCTTCAGGAAACAATTGAGCCAACCTTCCCTTTTACATACCCAATGAATGAAATCAAAATCTCTGTTTCACATATATTCCATTGCAAGAGGCATTTAATCACATTTCTAGCTTTGTAGATGATGAAGATATGTAACATATGATTTTGCATTACTGCAGTTCTGCCTGCATAATTTTTTGTAGAATATTACACTAATTTTCCAGTTGCTATTACCTCAACTTTGTCTCATCTAAATAGCTTCACATTCATTTTACCATTTCAAACTTGCTGTATGTTCTTTTATAAAATGAAATTTCACTAGTTGGCTTTGACACTTTTTTTTTGGTGTGGTGACGAATCATGAGCGTATGTGAGGTGATCTATGCCTATGATAGATTTTTTTCACTTTTTTTTTTAATGAACTTATGTAGGCAAGTGTCCTATACCTGCATGGATTTTTTCACTGCTATGCCTAAGATAGATTTTCTTTTTCAATTTCCTGCTGCATTTTTCCTCTAAAGATTCACATAATTAAAAAACAGGGGATGGTTTTTTATTTTTCCTTTTTTTTCTTTAGGCTTCTTTGTGCATCAGCATGTATTTTCTAGTCTCTTACAGCTTCAAGCTATTTCAAACATGCACTCTTTTATGTTTTGAAGCATGGTTTCTTAGTGGTTGATAGAGCTAGTTAATTTCATTACATATATGTAAGTATCTCATCCCAGTTTTGCATCAGCAAGTGGGACTTGAACTGACCCAACCTTTCCCTTCCCGGTTTCCTGAGAGAGCTTGAATGCATTCAACAAGAAGCTATTGTTTTGTCTTAAAATATTATTTATAATAGAGGAATAAAAACATATCAATTAGCATGTAGTGGTTATTAGGTTTGATTGTGTCCTGCTAAGGATTGGTTTAGCTAGCGTGTGGCCATTTTGGCCTACTATGTAATAGCTTAGTGTGGAATTTAGGACTACTACACCAAGTTGGCATCATGGTTGGAGCTGCTCCTTTTCGATAGTCTACAGTTGCTTAATTTAGTTAGCATTCATCACTCATGTAACTTGGTTTGTCCATGTTATAGTTGCTGCTTGGTTACTATTTGAATGGAATTCTAGTTGGAGTAGCGTACAATTTAGACGCGTGTCGTAGACGAAAAGTAGGGGATAAGGCACCTTGCTTTCAATGGTTGTTGGCTGGCTTTCACTGTCGGTGGCCACCTATTTTGCAATGCCATGATTTGATCTGGTTGCCGGCATCTTAGTGTCTTACTAGCGTATGCTTTGTAAGCAATACAACATTATAAGAATAAGATACTAAGAAGGAAATTAGCTATTTATTAATGAACTTTTTTATACCCAAAGCCATTGCATGACCATGGTTTGGTTGGCTATATATACATGGAGTTGCACCTTTGTTATGGAGGTCGGAATTGCTTATGTTATTGTCTGTTTTGATGTAATATGCCTCATGCATTTTTTCCCTTTTCTTTGTCCTTTTTTTTTTTTAATACAAACTTTTTGTAAGGAAGTCATTCCTTCATCAAAGATATATTTACTCAAAATTTTGATAAACTTGAGACTACCTTGCTGCCTTATTTGGAGACTTTGGCAAGCTTTACATAGTAAGTAAATTATCAAACTATTTAAGAGTTTAAAAATTCAAACACACTGTTTTGGACTTGTTTTTCCAGCTTTTTTGTCATTTTTTGCACTTGTGTTCCCTGGTATATGTTACAAATTTCATCATATTATTAGCTTCTCTCTTGAATGAAGAGTTTCACATAATTTTGATGTTACACTTACTATACTATTTTGCTAGCTTTACAATGGTTAAATATCACTTACTATACTATTTTACTATCCCTTTATATTCTTAATTAATTTTTAGATACTCATTGAGGAACCCTTCCTCATTTTTTGAGATCTACAGCATAAGCTAGACCCACGATATAGCATAGAGCACATAAATACCACCGGAGCAATAGAGCATGACTTCTTATATTGCAAGGGGCCCTCAATTATAATCCAAATCATTATATCTTTTTCATTCAATGCCTAATTTTTTAGGCAATAATAAATTAATGTTCCTAAAGTTTGCTGACACCAAGGTTAATTATTTACTTTATTGTGCAGTTTCGCATCGTTGTGGATGGATTGAGGGGTCATTTTGTCCTTGAGGGCCAAAATTAGGGAGGGAATAGCATAACCACTTTTGATTATAATGTTCTAACTCACTTCCTCCCCCCTCCTCTACAGGTATAAAATTAATTTTAGAATGATAAAGTATTAATATTAGATTCTTATTAAGTGCTTGGTACTTGTTAAAAAAAACAGGATCATACATGGAAGCTTAATTTTAGAAGTTTACTTGTTCGCTGATTTGAAGGCGTATTTGGGTGCTAAGTCCTCATTGAAGTCAGGTATGAAGCCTCACGAGTTTGTTTTTTAAGATTTTTTTTTTCTAAATTCAAATTTTTAAGTTATACCCTCTTTCCCCATAAGTGTTATTCTTGTTTTACCTGTTTTCTTAAGAAACATGTATTCTGTTTTCACATGGTCTTGTGCTTGCTTGCTTTGTTATAAAATTAAACCCTTCATTCAAATGAATTGCAGTTCATTTTGTGCCCTTCTTATAATTATAATAGACAGCATCTACATCCTCCAATCGACTCTGAAATTTAGGTTGCCAGATATATTTGAAGAGGCTGGCTTTTTAATTTAAGTTGATTTTGACCTTTTTTTAACTGCTATGATGAGCACAATGTATCTGCATTTTATAGGGTTCATTTATTTATTTATTTTCCTAGTATTATAGCTATTGAGGTAGATGCAATTGTTTTTGAGTCTGGGAGAAATGAAGAAGAAGGAGATGGTTAGTTGAGAGTTTCTCATCAAGCAAATCGATATGTCCCAGGAGTGATGAGTACACCACCTAACACTTGTGTCCTTTTTTTCCTCTTTCAGGATTAAATAAAAATTAACCAGAGACAGTACCTCCTACTATACTAGAATAAACTTCAAAATCTGGAACTTTTCTTCATATTCTAATAATGTAAGTTTCATTGTAAGTAGTAAGAGATGGAAGATATAGTTCTCGATGAGAACACATTTTAGGGTAGGATAATTCTTTTAATTGCAGCCAAGAAAGAGCAAATATAACAAAGTAACTCAATTTGCAAATGTATGTAGGTAGCATATGTTATAAGAAAATGGGGTTTCTCTAATTATAAATAGGATTGGACAAATCTTCAACTTTATACGGAATATATAGGTTGATTCAATAGAGGCCAGCTGTGGATTATGATTTTACTAATGATGCTATTACATAAAATGAGATATGGCAATCTTTGATAGCTTGAGATGTAGATATAAACCTTTCAATTGATCTATCATATGTGGATTTTTTTGGTTTATAACTTAGTTTATCACCATCAATGTGATTTTTCCTTAGAGGAGGACAAGGACACGAATGGGGTTCCTCCCCTACCTTCTACTGTTAAAAACAAGATTCTTGTGATACCGTAAGAAATAGCTACAAATATATTCAAGTTGTATGCCCTAGATGCTTTACTTTCTTTTCTAGAAAAAAAAAAATGTCAACAATAATGTATAGTTTTTGTAAAATTATTCAGATATTTTCATTTTATCGGTATATAAAAGTCATGTGTTAGTATTATTGATTTTTTTCTCTTGAATGAATACTATTTTTACTTGTTCCATTGGGTTTGTCCTTGCGTTCTATTCTCTTTTGGTCTGCTATTACTTGGTTCTCTTAGTTTTCATTTTCACAGCTGGAATCTTTCTTAAATCCTGTTGTGATTCCAAATTTTATTGCTCTTGTCTGACCTCTTCACTGGTTGGATTTGTTGAGTTTAAGTGCTTGAGTTGGCTTCATGGAGGCGGGTTGTTTGGAGAATGTGGCTGAACAGTGGAAGATTCCTGATTTTGGACCATGTTATTTTTTGCAATATTACATTTGATGCAGATTTCTTCAATTGTTTTGGAATTTGGTGTTTTACTTTGTTCTGTTTTTGTTTTTTGATTTTGGATTTTGGATATTGGAATTTATTTAATAAATTTTTAATCGAGATTTAAAGATCAATATTTCACATTACATGGTGATCCTGTTATATGTTTGATTACAATATATTTGCTTGCCCTGTTGTACTTTTTTTTTGGCAAACATTTAGTTTTTATAGTGTGCATAGTGTAGTATTAGTATCAGAGTGGTATTCTACTTTATCATGGGGTTATATTTGTGTGTCAAATTATCCAATTGTTACTTGTGTTGTTTTGGTTGCATGTATCCTCTAACCAAAAAACAAAAAAACCAGTGGTAAATTGTTAATGAGCACTAATGCAATAGCATTTGATTTCATGACGTCCTCAAATTAATAATAATTATAATGAAAGGAAAGGAGCTGAGCATTTACAACAAGAAAAGATGAATGATTTTCTTCAATTATATGCAATTGCAAATATTGATTTTAAAGAATAAGAAACCGTCACACCCTCAATCTGTTAAGCAAACAGCAAGAAAAGATTTCAACATACCACTGCATCCAATTTAAGTAGGGTAATAGCAAAACAAACAAATGATGAGGTTAAGCTTAAGTATAAATATCAAGCCAGTAAAGCAAGGGTTAAGATCCTCTTCACCGCTTTTTGCAACACCGATGCATACACTTAGAGTAGTAAGATATCACTCTATTTTTTTCTTCTTTTGAATCTAGTTGGTATTTATTTATTTATTTAAGTTGTAGCAGAATCTGAATCTAAAATGGTTGATGCTTTTGCCTTTTATTTTTTTCTTTGCTTCATCTAAATATGAGTGAATTATGAATTTGTATGATTTGAATCACACATTTTTGATAGTGTGAGTTATAGTTTCTACCAGTCACTAGATGTATGTTGTAGTCCAATATGATATGGATCCCATAGTGGTTCTCTTGTTAGGCCCATGTTTTAGATTTATTAATTTTTCTAGTGAGACATAGGTCATATTTTAAAGGTTTTTATTTATCTAGGAAAAAATTTTTGCAAGACCACAAGCTTATGTATGCGAAACTTTTCCCAAAAAAGAAAAGATGGATTGTTAATCTTGTCTATTGTGTCCACATTATTGATAATGATCTGTAGGCTGATGAGAGAATTTTAGGAATTTAAACACCCCCATTTTCAAATTTACAAAAAACAGGGGAAGGTTTTTCATTTTTCCTTTGTTTTCTTTGGGCTTCTTGGTGCATCAACATGTATTTTCTAATCTCTTACAGCTTTAAGCTATTTCAAACATGCATTCTTTTTATGTTTTAAAGCATGGTTTCTCAGTCGTTGATAGAACTAGTTAATTTCATTACATATATGTAAGTATCTCATCCCAGTTTTGCATCAGCAAGTGGGACTTGAACTATCCCAACCTTTCCCTTCTCGGTTTGCTGAGACAGAGCTTGAATGTATTTAAGAAGAAGATATTGTTTTGTCCACACCCACCACACATCTTGAAATATATATTTATAATAGAGGAATAAAAACGTATCAATTAGTATGTAGTGGTTATTAGGTTTGATTGTGTCCTGCTAAGGATTGGTTTAGCTAGCGTGTGGCTATTTTGGCCTGCTAAGTTAGAGCTTAGTTTGGAATTTAGGACTACTACACCAAGTTGGCATCGTGGTTGGAGCCACCCCTTTTTGATAGTCTGCAGTTGCTTCATTTAGTTAGCATTCATCACTTCATATAACTTGGTCTGTCCATGTTATAGTTGCTACTTGGTTACTGTTTGAATGGAATTGTAGTTGGAGCTATCTTGAAAATAAATAGATATGCAAAAATGATTGATAAAACTCAACTAAATACTGGTCGGTGGTTACCTGTTGGACTTAGCAGTTAATTATAGCTGCTTATGCATGCATTAAGTGTAAGGACCCGCTATTACCCCTAGTTGAAATAAGCAATAGCAGTTCCCCAACCGCATATAATCTGCAGAATTATATGCAAGGTTGTCTTAAAAGGATTGTTTGATGAATTGTTCACCTAATCTTAAGGAATAAATCATTTTGAGAAATAATTACTTAGTAGCTTTTCAAAACATATTAACATATATATACACAACTTCAAACAAAGGCAGATCAAGCTAGATATATACATACATATATTACATCCACAGGCTTCTTACAAGCCTTAAACAAAATAACAAAATATAAAGCTTAACAAAGCTTTACAAACATCCATTCTAACTAACTATCTAGTCTATTACAAAAAGAATGGTTCCGTCCAGTCCTGGTCAAACTCTAGTCCTCATATTCCTCCAAGAAGTCCTCAAAATCGGAGCCATAACCCATGCTCGCATAGGACTCGTCCAGGTCATCACCTGAAATGTTAAAAGAGTGAGCCAGAGGCCCAGTACACAGTAACGAAAACAAAGGCGAAGTGATACACACGAGCTTAGGCTAAATGCAAGATGCAACATCCATTCAATTATTCTTTAAGCTTTAATTAGTAAAACAACACAGGAGTATTCAAACTCCGGATAACAGGGAATAGCGAGGGGACCTGAGTAACACGTAGACGCTCAGGGGGTTGATATGAGTTGTTCGGGGACTCATACCATCCTAGATATCGTTAAGTCAAAAGTAAAGTAGCTTCCTCCAAGGTTATTGACCGTTACTTAACTTTATTCAAACTCAGTCCGTAACATAAGTCTAGTTCAACCCGTTCCCATAACGTTTGAACTAGAATATGGTATTTCCGTCCAAGTTTTAAATAAATTTTCACTGATCCATATAACCCCGTCGACTACCCGCTGAACCCCTTGTTGAAAGTCATATCAAATGACTAGGACGGTTCAAGCGCCTAAGAACTACCGTGCTCGAACCGAGCAAGGTGCCGCTCCCCGAACCGGATACCAACTTCCACCCCAGGCTCACTTAAACTGTGAGGGGGCGACCTAGGCATGAAAGCCACCCTGGGAAGGAATTGGATTTAAACGGCATAAAGCACAAGCAACAATCACATTTTAAGTTTTCCTTTTTACATAATTAAGTTTTATGAATGCCTATCCTAACAAAGACAAGCAAGTCACTGCGTACCTGTATTAGCTCGGGAGTTAATAGGGACGGCCGAGCGAGAATCAAATACTGTTCAACAGAATTATTACAATTTTACACTTAGTTCAAGCTCAATATCAACCAATCTCATACATTATCATCCAAAGAAATTCAAATAAATCATCACAAGATTTTTAAAATAAGTAAAGGAAATCACATATATAACATAACTAGTTTTAGCTTAACTCTCATGAAAATTCATTAATTCGTTAAATCTATAATATATTTAAATCATGTTAAATTATATCATTTAATCATCATAATACATCAATTATCATATATCTATCTCATTTTAGATCAAATATATCCATTTGGTAAAGCAAATACCTATAAATCAATCAAAAACAAGTTTTTAACTTTATTTAGAAAATGTATCAGTTGGAAAGATGTAAAATTTAAGCACTGATACGTTTCGAATTTGTAAAAATTTAAAACATAAAAGTTGTAGATCTCTTTCTTATCTTTCCAATTCAACTTGAATCATCTCAATCGGAGATCGTATGAAAAAGTTACGGCTAATATACGAAAACATGTTTGAGCTGCAGGGTTCTACGCCGGTTCCAACGCCGGCGGCGTTGAATGCAAAATTTGCCAGCGTTAAAGAACCCCGATTCTAGTCATGAAAAGTTATTTCAACACCGGAAGCGTAGACTTCAAAGCCGATGGCGTAAATCCTACACCGGCAAAGTAGACCGGCAAATTTGCAGGCGTTGACAGCAGCGAAAATTTTCCAAAACTTTTCCCCTGTTTTTCCCTTTTACAAAACATGTTTTTACACTTCTTCAACTCATTCCAAATCTTTCCAACCTTATTATAAGTTCATTTATCACTTCTATCAATCAATCAACATCTCAAAACATCTATCAATCCATTCTATCCATCATCCAACAATTACTTCACCAAAAATCCACAAATCCCAACTTCACTCAATCAAACAACCATCAGCCATCACCAACTCCTCAAACCCCACTCTAAGCAAGTTAAACTAACATATTTAATCCTATTGCACTTCATATATCAACCATGCTACAAGAATTTCAAATTAAGCAACAACTCATCAAAACACATATATACACATAGAAAAGAAAACAGATTACAACTTACCTCTTGGAGTTCTTTGCTCGGTTTAAGGGCTCTAAAGCAACCTTTGGTGATGGTTGATGTAGAAATTTACTTCTCCAACCTAGGATCACCTTGGGAGCTTTTTGAGAAGAAGAAGAGGGTGTTAGGGCAAATTTGGGAGTGTTTGTGAATGAGGGCAGATTTTGGACGAATTTTTATTTTTATTTTTTTTTTTTGATAAGGTAAGGTTATGTTTATCTTTAGGCTTTAAGGCATAAAGAGAGAGGGCAGGTGGCATTTGGAGATTAAAAGAGCTTTAATGAGACTTTAATGGTTTTGTTTTAAGGTTAATTAATGACTTTGGCTTAAGCTAATCAAGAAGGCTTAATGACTTTGTTTTGTTCTCTATTTTCTGCTACTCTAAACACATTTCAACATGCATTTATTCATTCTAAACATTCAAAACTCATCCTAAGACATATTAATATTTTATAAAATAAACATATAATTAATCTAACATATCTAATTAATCCAACACAATCATATAACATATAATTCATCAAAATTAAATTCACTATCAACATATATATATATACAAAATTTTACTAACTCACTCATAAAATTAAAATTAGGAATTCATGGCTATTTCATTAAGCTCGAGGATCATCTAGTGCAATTATACTTCATCACTGGGATTCAAAAAATATCTTGAACATTTGAGCTACTCATTTGCTTGGCGTTGATAAATTCAATGAATGTTAAACAATAGGTTGGCATTAAGGCTTCATTAAGAACTTCAATTAGTTAGTTTTTTACTGTACTTAGAGTTGAAACATGACAACTTTGTGTGTGTGTTGGTCGGTGAGGTGCATGTATTTTTTTGCAGCAACTCTACAGTAGTTTAGCTGGTACGTATATATAATATATATATATAATTTATGTTCTACCTAAAAAATCCAAATTGTTACAGCATGCTATTAAAGATGATTATGTTTAAATTATATTATTTATAAAACTCTTTTTTACTTTATTTTAAAAATAAATATAATACGTTGTCTTGGTTTTTAGTTTTATTGTTATTATTATTATTTTGCTTCTTTCTATATTGGGAAGAGCACGAAAGTGTAAAAGGTTTAGGTGAAGCTTTGTTTTTAGGCTTTTTTTTTTTTCTTCGTACAAGCTTGTCATGTGGTTGAATTACTGTCAAATTGGATGGAAAAAAAATAGATGAAATTTTGGGCTAGTTAAGGCACTAATAAACATAGAAGAAATATTTGTGTAGTAGGCAATGGGCCTGTCACGCCCCGTAGGATATTCTAAACATAACAGCCGGCCACATACTAAGTAAGACTCTCGAGTTCTCTGCCCGAGCCCTTCGGGAGTCTTAATTAGATGTAAAGCATTCCTTTACGACAATAGAATACTTCGACAAATGGAGTTAAGCAGTTTAGCGTGGCATTCAATAGCCATAGATAATAAATCAAAACGCATAATTATAGTTTACAAAATCTAAAGGGCATTCCCCGCAAAATAATAACAAGTCCATTACAATCATCCAGAGTCCTTAGTTTCCAATGGAAGTCTATACAAAAAGAAATGGATTAAACTTCTACGGGAAACTCCTATCTCCGGTACCTGTGCTGTGGCTTGCCTCGGCCTAAGCCATATAAATTCGTGCTGCAACAGATAAAAACTATGGGGGCGTAAGCTAACTAGCTTAGTGAGTAATAACTTCCATAACACAATTAAATACAATCATTCAAGCAAGTGATTATTCAAGCAAGTGTATGCACCATACAAATGTGATCAACAAACATATGACCAACTGGAAATCATATGTGGATGGACTTGCGCCCTCCATCCCGGGTTAGCAGATTAACGAATCCTGCGGTACGACGCCATTTAAGCTCACGGTCAACTGATTAAAAGTTCGTTTTATGGATCACGATTAACCACACATTCGTTTTATGGGTCATGAAAAACCAACCAATGCAAATGCTCCAACCCCATCGTGATATGAATGGATTCAATTTACATTTGAAACCGAATATTCGTTAATTCAATTCTTTCAAGTGACCAACAAGTGTTTGCAAACATTCATCATAGGATATTAACTAATCAGTCAATAGCTTAACACCCGGTTTCGATATTCCTTACGTTCCAATTCACATATCAGCAGTAAACAACATATATAATTCCCATATACCCCATCATGCATATACAATTTCTTTTTATCTTTGCCTACACCACTAGTGCCACTACATTACAATCACATTCATTAATTGAGAGTGGAAGTAAAACTCACTCGGCCATTGGACGCCAATCTTCCTAGTAGTAATAGTCGGAAGGTAGAGTGTCGTCCTGCTTGGGATCACCTACCAATCAAGAATAATCCTAATGAGACTCTCATTATGTAACTAAATCAAGCTATACATCTAAACTATATGAATTCGGATTTCTCGCTATTTGCGGAAGTTCCAACTTAAAATGGCCATAACTTGGTCATTTTAACTCAAAATTTCGCAAATTTTATATCGATCTCTATCTACTTCGAAAGATCTATCTATTTCTAATATTAAATCGAAGTTTTGAAAATAGCGAGTTCACAGAACAGTGGGATCAGATCTGTTCCGCAAGTGTTCTAATCTCAAAAATTTGTTTTGCTTTTGATAAGAAATGTTCCTAGTTGATGATTCATGCATGAATGATATGGGAATGAATTACTAATATGAATGCCATGTGATGAACTTAATATATGCATGGTCATAATAACTTTTGTGATAATAAACTCATATGAACTCTTAAGTGTTGGGAAATTCTCATAAAGATTATTTCTAAGAAGCTATTTTTCCACATTATACTCCTTAGGGTTTCCTTGACTTTTAATCTTGTAATCCACTTATTATTTAACTAAAAATAAGTTCTCAATGTCTATATTAATCATGGCCTCCATTCATGCATAAAAATTCCCATTTTTCATTTGGTAAACATGTCTTTGAACTAGCTTTTTGTAAAAATCCGAATTTTCTAAATTTCATTTTCTTGCATTTTTCTTAAGGGAAAACTTATCAATGCATTAAAAATTGAAGCTCCAATATGTATATTATCTAAGGACTTCATTTAGCTTATAAAATATCCAATTTAGACTTAAATACTAAGTGTTCTTGTAGGCATGAACTTAAGTTACGAATTTTAACTATTAATCAACATTCCAACATTTCTCATTCTAACTCCACCACTTGTTTTACATTCCTATCATACCTAAACTCATCTAAACTTATAAAAATCATTCCTTCAATATACCTATTACACATACCCTTCATTTTTCTTATGAAACATGAGTTTAGAAATGATTTTGGTGGTTTTCAAAGTAGGGTTTCCATTTCATCCGAATTTTCAACATTTCATATATGACAAAGTCCTTCCTTTTTCAATGTTCTTGCTTCCTATATGTAAGGATCTACTATCCAAAACCTCTATTCATAAACAAGACTATATTTTTATGATCATCAATGCATGAAATTAAAAATAACTCTATGATCATACATGTACATGACAATGTGAGTGTCACGCCTCGAGGGGTACCCTAAACGTGGCAGTCCGCCGTACGCAACACTAAAGCCTAGGAATGACTACCTTAGTCACGCAAAGGCTTCCATATTATGTACAAGGCGTACATCACAACCAAGGGGACGCATCGGAGTAGCGCAATTCACATTGGTAATAAATAAGTAATAAGGCAAAGAGAATACTTAATATAAAACATAAGCATATCACATTACAATTCTTAAGGGCACGTTCTTCTATTATCTTTAAATAAATATACGTCTCTAATCATATAGGTTAGCACATAAAAAGGACCTTACAAAATTTCTTCATCGTATGATTCCATATCCTTAATCATCCGTCCATGACTTCCTTAATGTCATGATTCTCGAATTCAATCCACGAATACACCTGTTTCAACAAATCTATAGGGGTATAAGCTACAACTAGCTTAGTGAGATATTCCTTTTCATTCGCACCATATTTTCAAACAAGTTTATTTATTTAATCACACATATGCTATGTATACAATGCAACAATCACATGATTACACGAATATATATAGTCATCCGGAAACCATATATAGAACGGATTTACCCCTCCGTATCAGAGGTTAGGGAATCGGGGTTGAAGGTCCTCGACCTTCTACTGCTAGTCCCCAGGTCCTCACCCACAGCGTTCGGTTGGCTCGACTCCGAACCTAGAGTCGCTTTCCCCGAGCGATTTGGATTCTCCAGGAAGGAACATGGCCCGTGGCACCGCACAATCACAGCCAATCCAACTCTACGCGTAGGAGTAGCAGCCTTCTAAAATAGATGTGACTCGATGGATGCTATGCGTAAACGTTTTATGTGTCTTAGGTTAAACCTTATTAAGGTTCATTAGGGCGATCAATCACTTTAGCAACAATAAACAATCATACAAGTAAGTAAACAAATTATTTAAACAAGCAGATCGAAGTTGCGATATTCTTAATTCTCAATTCACGCATAAACATAGAATCATATATAATCCCGAATCCCCAAATATATATCATTTTTATCTTTTCTATATACTAATGCTACTACATTACAAGCAAAGCAAGGTAACGAAATTAGAAGGAATAACTCACTCGTCCATTTCGCTATCTTCTTAGTCGTAGTAATCCTCGGGTAGGGTATTCTCGTATCCTTCGTCACCTAGACAAAAGAAATACCCGGGATAAGTCTTCCATGAATTTCTATTTTGGAGATTCTAAACTTTACTTAAAATCGTTAAAATCGTATAAGAAGAAATTCCAACTTAAAATGGCCATAACTTGCTCATTTTAACTCGGAATTTCGCATATGATATACCGTTTTCTACCTATTCGAAAAGTTCTATCCATTTCTAAACTTATCTTGGTCATAAAAGGTCATTTGGGTTCCGAAAACGTCAGGTACAGATTTAAAACGAATTTTCTAAACTTTTGCAAAAATCCATTTTCTAACTCAACTCCATTTTAAAGAAAATCCTTTTGTAAAATATAAATATATATTTGATAAACACTTTTGAATATATAGGTATGCTCACTTTATATGCAAAATCCCAATGGTAGTGTCTCAACAATTTCATTTAAATTTTAACTTTGAAATTTTCTTTCAAGTATTAAAGAAACTTTATATTTTTCCTAGGTTGTTATAAATGAGTATATTCTTATTTTATTTTCTTCATTTCTTCTTCCAAAACAAGTTGAATTTTTCCTTAATCCTTTAGTCTTGTATTAAATTTTCCTTTTAGTGATTAAAGTTCAATTTCATCAAAAGTATATTAAGTTGATAAAAACCTTTTTATAAATTTTTGTATTTAGGATGGTTTTTGGAAAATGAATCTTGTCTTCTTGTATTTATTTCTAAAATATAAGCTTTTGTTTTCAAAAACTTGTTCTTTCATTTCTTTGAAAAGAAAAAATCCATTATTGCTAACCTTACTTTATTTATATTCTTTTGAAAACAAGTTCTTTCTTTTAGAATCTAAAAATCATTACTTTTCCTAAGTGGGTTCCTTATGAGTTGATTTTTATATTAACTTTGAAAACTAGTTTGCTCCTTAGTTTTAGAAAAGAATTTAAGTCTCAAACTTTCAATATGAACGATTTATTTTTCTAAAAACTTAGATTACCATAAAATACAAGGAAAATATTTATTTATGTTTTCTTGGTAAAACTATCTTTGTTATTTAAGAAAACTTGTATTATTCTATTTCTAGGTTGTTGATAATAACTTCATGTTTTTGTGGTAAATCATATAATTGGAAACTTAGCTTTGAGTTTATTTAGTAAAACAAGATTCTATTTTTAGACTAGTTGAGACATTAACATTATGCAAATGCAAGTATCATGAGCATATAAAATAATAAAACATAAGAAAATACTAAAAAAAATAATAAGAAAATAAAATATCAAGCATTGGGAACCTTAGCTTCATCAAGGAATCCCGATCAAGTATTGGAGCCTTAGCTTTATCAAGGCATCCCGGGACTAAGAATGGACTAGTCCCGAAAGATTTAAAGAAAATAATAAAAGATTGTTTTGACTTGATATGGACAAGTCTAAGACTAGAAAGACTAGTCTTAAATCAACATAAAATAAATAAATTGCATAACTTGAATAAATAAATAACAAATGAGCTTATATGCTCTAAATAAATATATATACATAAATACATAATATAATTATTAGAAGCAAATAATAACAATAATAATAACAACATAATAAATAGGAAGCTTATGTACAAGAACAAAACATGAACATGTTGTTGCTTTTACTACTCATATGAGTTTCAAAACAACACCATAGTCATGTTAAGTTACATGACATGGATGAATAATAGATGGAATAAATATTTACCTAAGGTATGTAAGAGGTATGAAGGTGGTAGATGAAATGGGTATTATGTGAGTAGTAATATGTGGTAGATAGTTTATGTATGAGGGATGATTTTTGTGAGGAATTGGTTTGAGAGAGTTTTGGTAGAGAGAATTCTTGAAGAGAGAATTTGTGGAGAGATTTTGAGAGAGTTTTGGTAGTGAATGAATTGTGTGAAAGAGTGGAAGAGGAAGGGGTATTTATAGAATTTTTGGAGTGATTTTTGGATGTAATAAATAATTGAAAAAGAAAAATAAATAGATGGATGGAGAGAGGGGAGGCGCCGGTTTTGCTTTAGGGGTGGGGGGAAATTATTTATTTTATTTGTTTTGTGTAATAAAGAAGTAATGTGTAAAGTTGATGTGATTAAAGTTGTGTTGGAAATGAAAAAAGTAAGAAAATAGATATGTAGGTGTAAGAAATAGGTGTAAGAAAAAGTAGAGATAGGTGAATAGTAATGAATAGTAGAAAAGTACTATGAATAGTAGACTAGACAATTAAAGTACCGGTAGTAATAAAAATACGTGTAATAATGCGATATCTGTAATTTTTACTACCGAAAAATTCCAAAACTGATATTTTTGGAATCCTTGTATTTTTACGAGTCTATTGATAAAACAGAATATTTTTAATATTCCGAGCTCCGGGATACGCTTTTCAGGAACCGATCTCGTTTGGGTCCGAAAGTCACTCAAAATTCGCGAATCTGATATTTTTATGTTACCCTACGTTATTACGAACTATTCTAGGCCATTAACTTAATTTCGTTTTCTAGGGTTTGAAAACGCGGGATTGCCGGATCTTAAACACTAGGATTCGTTATAGGCTTGTTGACTTTTAGGGTTCCGTTTTGATTTCCAATTTTACTGAGTTATTCGTAAGATCGTATAATTTTTGAGTCTTGATCGTTTTAGAATTTTAGCTCGAAATTTATATTTTATTTTATTTGTGATTATTTAATAGTTTTTATTTCCCGGAATCGTTTAACCGAGTCTAGGGTTATGAGTTGACTCAGTTTGACTTTTGGTGAGAATTTGAAATTTGTGATTTCTGAAATTTATCGAAGGTTTTAAGATTTTGCTGTTGATCGTTATTTGGATATATTGTCTTGTTTTGCGTGTTAGGAAACGGGTAGATGATTTAATTGATGTACGAACGTTGATTAAACCGGTAGTTAGAATTTATATTTTGTTTCAAGGGTTCCTGTTTTCTCGAGATTGAGAAAACTTGTTTTTGTTCTCATTTGGAATTAAGTTTTAACTTGGTTCGAGTTTTAGGGTTTCGTTTCCGATATTTAACTCGGTCTAGGATTGAGTTTTAAATTTCAAGTTGATTTTTCGGGTTTTTGATATTTATTCTTCTAGAATTATTTTTAAGGATTATGAAAATTTTTGGGGGTTTACAGTGAGTGTCTAAACTTTAGATCTACTAACTACAATGCATGAATCATAAATATCATGGCATGAACATCAACATATACATAAGATCTCTATTCTACATGCATGAACAAGATGAGATCTTAACATAAACACATCTAAACACTAGATCCATGTCTTGTGATGGCTTGATATTCTTGTTTATGTGTTTTCATGTCCCTAACAAGAGCTCATTGGGATTTAAATGAGAAAACACTAAGATATAGTCTTGCCATTACAAGTCTAGGATAGCAAAGTCTAAAATCAACATACCAAAGGAGGATCTAAGGTAGAAATGGAGGAATTTTGAGTTGAAAATGCAAGAGGGAGAGGGAGGGGGGCTCACGGCAATAAGAAGGAAGAAAGGGAGAGCTTTTTCTCTTTTTCAAAATTAAAACAAGAAGAAATGAAGAGAGAGAGAGAGAAAATTATGTATATATATGAAGTGAGTTAGGGTTTAGTTAAGTAAAATGGAGTAAAAATAAATTAATTGAGGGGGAAACAAGAGGAGGGGCGCCGACCATCCCATGTGTGTGTGTGTGTGTTTTGAAAAATTGAATTTTTGTAATTTAGTAATTAAAATGTAATAAATGTAATAATTATTTAAGAGAAAAATTTCTTGGAAAAGAAAATTGAAATGAGTAGTTGTAAGGATGTAAGAATAGGGTATGGGTAGTGTGTAGTGTAGGTTGTACTTGTGAATAGTAGACAAGACATCTACTTTACCGGTTATTCCGAAAACACGGGAAAAGCTATAACTGTAATTTTTATAGCTCGAAAATTACGAAATTGATATTTTTGGAATCTTTATAAAATTACGATTCTAATGAATATTCCGGAATATTTTTCTGAATCCGTGGTTCGGGCACGCTTTTCCGTAATTGAGCCGGGAAGGCCCGGTATTGAAAAATTCCCGAATTTAAAACTTTCAAAGGTTTAGAATGTACTTTTAAACAATAATTCAAATTCATTTTCTTCATAATATTTATTTTATTATAAAACCGAAGGAAAAGCCGGATTTAGGGTTTTAGGCTTCACTCACTAGACTCAAACTGGACCGGATTAGGGTTTCGATTCCAACTCCCGGGATTTCTTGACTACTAAGTATACCGGGGTTTACACTTTCCCTATAGTCCTTTGTTAGGTTAGGTTGCTAGACGCAACGATCAATATGCTAGCTTCTTTAGCAATTAGTATAGGCCACGACGAAATAAAGCATAATTAGGTACAACTTCACCAAGGGGCAGCTAAATACAAGCCTGTTTCTTATTAACATTTTGCTTTCTTGACCTGCTATTTATTATCTGAGTAAAAGCAGTCACTGTTTAGAACATTCATGCGAATGTAAGATAATGATCGGTGATGGAGCCATGGTTTAAAGCTTGGGGAACGACCTTTAATATAGCTATAACTACAAATTTGACTTGCTGAAATGTCGTACTTTTTCACCCCACAATTTTTGCTTCCAATAAGGTTATACTTATATGTTTTAGTACATAATTCATGTTGTCGCTGTGTGATTTTTATTGGGACTTTGATTTTATTCTTTATGTTCCTTATGTATGGCTAGCTTATGAATCATTCAACCTAATCTATTACAAATCTGTGCTCATTCTGTGTAATAATTAAATGCCGCTTGTTTTATGTTAATAAGATAATGGTAGAAGGTGTAGATAACTAATAGGGAGGGGTAAGTTATAATGAAATGCTTGCGATTTTTTTAAGATTATGAATAGATTTTGAATTTTCTATTTTATCACACTTATACCTCTTAAGAAAATGTACATACCGAAATATTTATGCAATTCCAAGTCAATCTTTTACATATTGTATACATTTTGTAATTATTATTTACACTTATTCATCTTATGATCTTTACTTATCTTGCCCTACTTGATATTTCATTGATCAATATAGGCTATACAAGATGATAAATTTAAATATATATATATATATTATACACACACACACAACACTCTCTTCATATCATAGTCCTAAGATCCTTTAGAATCTAGTTAGGCTTTAGGTTTGGCTCCACGACATATTTAGTTATTAGTATAACTGTTTCTTTTTTTATTTATCTTATTTAATTTTTCCTTCGTACATACAAACAAAAATAAATGATGAATAATTCAAGACTTGTCCTTCTCTCTATGCATGCAACAATTGCATAATATGATGATTTTTGTTTGGCGTGCTCTTCCCAAAACATTACGGTAGACTTATTCATAGTTTAATTTGTTTTATCACAACAACCTATTGACAACGAACAAATGTTTTGATACTTGTGCATGTGGAATTGTTTAATGGTAATCATATATGTTTTTTATTTTATAGTTCATAGTTTTCCTTTTTCATTTTTTTAAAATTTTTTTTTATTCTAACTCGTAGTTTAAGTGTTTTAATATTCTATACGAACTTGTTCCTAATTGACGTATAATATGATGATTTTTGGTCAATAAGATTTTT
The DNA here is from genome assembly GCA_024138025.1 of Combretum micranthum. Classification (NCBI taxonomy): domain Eukaryota; kingdom Viridiplantae; phylum Streptophyta; class Magnoliopsida; order Myrtales; family Combretaceae; genus Combretum; species Combretum micranthum. The sequence continues at coordinate 61,170 of JAMXBD010002848.1, read as the reverse complement.
AACCATATTAAGTTGGAAGAAGATATTAGGCAAGATTTTCTTTCTTTTTCTTTCCTTTTCTTTTCCTTTCTTTCATATATTTATTTTAAGTTGGTCTGATTATTTACGTTTAATATACGATTATTTGGTTAATATACGATTATTTGGTTTGGAGTTATTAAAATCATATTCAAATGTATAATAGTATGCACGCACACATATATATTGGTATATTCTATTAGGGTTTACCAATAACTGAGTGTTAAGCTTATATTTAAACGAAAATAGATGAGGGATGATAATTTTTCTTATCACGTAATCTTCTACTGCATGGAATCATCTTCTACTACATGGAATCATCTTCTACTGCATGTGAATCATTGGCCATTTAATTATGCTTTTAAGCCTTGAAATGGTAAAAAACAATACAGGAACAAACTAACAATTATTCTCCGTTTCGTTTAATTATATGCTACATTTGAGAAATAAGTAAGAAATTAAATAGATGCACACAAAATATAAAATTTATATTTTTTGGATTGTTATGATAGAAATGGAATGAACTAAGATGAAAGCTTGTTGTGAATAGACTAAAATATTCAAAAAAATTTAACAGTAATTGTATTATTATGGGTATGTTTGTGATTTTACTCTGTTTTCTATCGCTTTCTGTCTATTTTTATAGAGAAATGAACGGGGCTTTGGATGTCAACAGATATTGGCTGATTTTCGTTCATTTCCGTCTTATTTTGCGAAACCAAACATACAATTTCCATTGATTTCAATCCATTTGCATTGATTTCACTCTTACTAAAAACAACATTAAAAACCTTATGTGTATTTAAGATTATTTCATTCGTCTTTTTCCTTTTCCTTTCTCTTTTTAATCTACTGATATTATTTTAGTGTGGTTGTAATTCTTTCTTTCTATGGCTTTTCTTAGAATACACATGGATAAGAATTGGATGAATTGCGACATTGGAAGTGAAGAGTATCAACGAGGTGTAGAATTTTTCATTGCATACATGCAATTGAAATATGGAGGAAACACGGAGTTAAATTGTCCATGCAGGAGGTGTTTAAATAACAACTTGTACACCGTGAATGTGATTAGAGCACACTTGCTTGTTGATGGGATAGACATAACTTATAAGTGTTGGATATATCATGGTGAGGAGCCGACTATTGAATTGCCAGTGGACCGCGTGGTAGAATTCGTCATATAGAGAGTGAAATGATATATGATGAGGTGGAGTACAATGTTGTAAATGATGATGACATTGACGGGCTTGATGAAATGCTTGAAGATTTAGGGGCTTTTGCTACGAATCAAGAGGAAGATGCAAGTCTCCGAGATGGCTTCGAAATTCCAACAGATTTTTTAAGTGGTTTAAAAGCTGACTCACAACAAAAGCTTTATCCGGGTTGTAAGTTCTCTAAATTCTCCTTCATAGTGAAGCTTCTCCACTTGAAAGTATACAATAAGTGGACTAACAAGTCGTTCGACATGCTTCTACAACTTTTGCGTGATGTGATACCTAATGGAGAGTCTCTTCCCACTTCATACTATCATGCAAACAAGTACTTAAGAGGGTATGGGTTACCACAGTATTCATGCATGTAAATATGATTGTTGCTTATTTTGGGGTACGAACAAGCATCTTACCAGTTGCCCTACTTGTGGTACTTCTAGGTATAAGATGTCTGGAGGGTCTAGAAAGCCCATTCCTCATAAGATTCTGCGGTACTTTCCTGTAAAACCAAGGTTGCAACGCCTTTTCATGAATCCTAAGGTTGCTCAAAAAATGCGTTGGCATAAAGATGAACATAAGAGACAAGAAAACATTATGAGCCATCCAGCTGATGGGCAATCTTGGATTAATTTTGATAATGAATTTCCAGACTTTGCAAAGGATAGTCGTAATGTGCGGTTGGGGTTAGCTAGTGATGGCTTTAATCCTTTTGGTACCATGAGCCAGTCATATAGCATGTGGCCAGTAGTGCTTCTTACATACAACTTACCACCATGGATGTGCATGAAGAAAGAGTATTTCATGATGACGTTGTTAATCCCTGGGCCTAAAGCACCAGGGAAGGAGATCGATGTTTACATGCAACCTTTGATTGATGAGTTGAATGATCTTTGGGTCAATGGACTATGGACATATGATGCATACTCGAAGTCTTCTTTTAATATGCATGCTGCATTGATGTGGACCATCAATGACTTTCCAGCGTATGGGAATTTGTCTGGGTGGAGCACAAAAGGATACATGCTTGTCTTGTATGTGGAAGATCAAACACCATAAGACTTAATAGCAAGATTGGGTATGTTGGTCATAGGATGTGGTTGCCAAAGGAACATAGGTGGAGACGTAGCTTGAAATTTGATGGAATGCGTGATAATCGTGAAGCTCCCGAACCATATTCTAGTGAAGACATTCTTCACCAATTACGTACAGTGGTAGATGTGGGTATGGGAAAGCATCCAGAGAAAGTTAAAAGAGCACATCATGTTGGCGGGTTCAACTGGGTTAAGAAGTCCATATTCTTTCAATTGCCATATTGGTCAAAGTTAAAGCTTAGACATAATCTTGATGTCATGCATATTGAGAAGAATATTTGTGAGAATATTATCTACACAATTCTTAGGATTGATGGAAAAACAAAAGACACTTATAAAGCTAGGCTTGATCTAGAGGAACTTGGTATTCGGAAGGAACTACATCTATTAAAGCGGGGTGATGGCAAGTATTTAATGCCATGTGCAAGTTATGCATTAAGTAACTCTGAAAGAAAATTATTCTGTCAATTTCTAAGGAATATTAGATTACCCGATGGTTATGCATCACATATAGGGAGGTGTGTAGACAACTCATGCTCAAAACTTTCTGGTATGAAGAGTCATGATTGCCATGTGTTGCTTCAAAGGCTATTGCCTGTGGGTATTCGTGGCTTATTGCCTAGAGATGTCAACCACCATATCTGAGCTCGGGACCTTCTTGAGAGGTTGTGCCGACGTATGTTGAATGTTGAGGAGCTACAAAAGATGCAGAGCGATATTGTTACAATATTGTGCAAGTTAGAGCTAATCTTTCCACCTGCCTTTTTCGATGTAATGGTGCATCTAGCTATCCACTTACCTCAAGAGGCCCTAATGGCTGGACCTGTTGCTTACCGCTGGATGTATCCTATTGAAAGGTACAATGTGAATACAACACATAACATCTTTTTTTAATGTTTTTTTTAATGTTTGCATTTTTTCTCCCCTAATTTAAATTTTACTATGTAGATACTTAGGCTCTTTAAAGCAATTTGTTCGAAATAGAGCTTATCCGGAAGGTTCAATTGCTGAAGCCTATGTTGTTCATGAGTGCTTGACTTGGTGCTCCCTTCACTTAGAAGACTTGGAGACAATATTTAACCGACCAGATAGGAACTTTGATTCTCTGGAAGATGGTGGGCTGGACATCTTTACAAATAGGGTTGGTTTTATTTCTCCACCCACATATGTGGTATTATCAGATGAGGAGGTTGAAATCGCGAAATGGTACATTATCAATAATTGTCAGGAGATGCAACCATATTTAGCGTAAGTGGCTGTCATTAGATCATTTTTACTATGTTAGTGAACTATTAAAATTTGTGTGTATTACTTAACCACAGTGAAATTTATGTTGCAGTGAACATATCGACATTTTAAGCTCACAAAATGGTGATGACATAGATGAGCGTCACAAGAGTGAATTTAGTCAATGGTTTATGAATAAGGTAAATATAATTAACAATGCCCACATATACTTAGGCTATAGGTAAAGGAAGTTTAACAAAGTAGGACTGATTGTCTATTTTGCTTGTCATTATTGCAGATGAGTGCGTTGTATGAAAGTGGTGACCCGGTCATCAGTGCGTTATATGCATTATCATTAGGACCCGATTCATGTTTCAAGAGATACAACAAATTGATATACAATGGTGTGCGATTTCATACAACAGAATTTGATGATAGGAAGAAGACTCAGAATAGTGGAGTGCTTGTAGAGGGAAATGAAGGAGACACGAAAATTGAATTTTATGGGGTTTTGACAGATATATATGAGTTTACTTATGTTAGAAACAAAAGCGTGATCTTGTTTAAGTGCAAGTGGTGGGACACTAACATGCGGCATGTTCGAGTTGATGATGGCTTTAAAAGCATTAAGATTACTCGTACGTGGTATGAAAATGATCCGTACGTGCTAGCATCACAAGCTAAGCAAATATTTTATGTAGAGGACATGAAACTAGGGACTGAATGGCGTGTAGTGCAACAGTTTGAGCATCGCCACATCTATAATATGGACTCGCTTGAAGGTGGTCCAAATTTGTTAACTGATGTGGAGGCTCGATTAGCAGATGAGATCTTAGATGAACATTTCATAGATGATGGTGATGGAGGAAATGAGCTGCATCCAGTAATCGATTGCGATGTTGATGTGCTATTGAGAACTGATGTAGGTCATGAGACTGTTGATAGGGATGTTATTAGAAGAACAGTGCAAGCATCTACACATATAGAGCATGATGCCGGTATTGAATCCAGTGAAGATGAGGATGAGAATGAGGAGATGGATGAGACGCTGGTGGATTATGACAGTAGCGATGCAAATTGAATGGTTATGTTTTTTTTTTTTTTTAAAAATTTATCTCCTTAGTTACGCTTGCAAGATCAATTTTTTCCTTTTTTTTTGAGGCGATGATATTAGCATAAGCTTTTGTATATTGAATGATGTGTTGCCAAGCTATTATGTTGTTTATTTTCTAATGACTAACTTACGCCTCCTTTATTCATTTTTAGGTTTGTAATGGCTGGTGGTCGAAGGAATGTTCACAGGAGGGGAGGGAGGACTAAACGAGATACTCGACTACCTATTCGTGATGAGTCGGATTCTCACCATTCTGGGGATGATATGCACGAATCACAACAACACAACCAGCCACCTAATCCTTTTGAAGCCTTAGGTATTCCATTTGGACATATCATTAAAGTAGAATAAGTTAGTATAAACTGGTAATTCAAATTGATTTTGTGTTCTACTACAGGAAATGACACTCCACATGGTCAAGGTATCAACATAAGTCCAGCAAATGCATCCTTACAGGGCAGCAATTCAGCTGATCAAAACCACACCAGGTAAGTGGTGAAATTGGCATATAAATGTAGAAGATGGGTTTGGAAAATCAATTACCTGTTTTTGAGAACTCTTTATTATATGGACTATAAAAGATATAAAAGTGGCTGTATTTTGCGTTTACTCAGTTTTTTAGCATTAGGTATTTGACAATATCCTTATAATCTATGGAAGTAATATTGGAAGGTGTCTCTATTTTCTTTCTACTCAAAACAATATATATTAGTTCTTTTAAGGTTCATATCAGTGTTTCTTTGTATTATCAATATGTGTTAGAAAGTTGTATAGCTTACATGAAAAAGAAATGCTTCAAGCACTTGTCCATAGAACTAGTAAAATCAACTTTAACAACAGATCCCTCCTAGAATTTGCTTAAATTATACTACTCAGATCTTCTTCCAGAACATCATCATAAATAGGACATGATAAACGCACGCACATAAACATGTATATATGTTCAACCAACAGGTTACCCATAGAAGTTAAGAGAAGTCCTAAAAGCTTGAACCATACATGATATTTACCTGAAGTTGCAACAACTTTTTGGACTACATTATTTTCATTGCAGTATTCAAGAGTAGTCCACTGGATGGACTTAGCTTTGGTCTGTAATGTCTTACATAATTTCGATTTTGCTTAGGTACGTGTAGTTATGCATGTCTCTAATTTTTTCCTATTTTCATATGGTCAAATATAAGTGCTCTCTATACTTATATTTCTAATTCAATTCCCACTATCCTTGTTGTGTATTTAGCTTTGAATATTAACATATGTAATGTGATTTTTTTTTTCCTATTAAATGTAGAGAATGAAGCTCCAAATATACGGGAAATGAACAATGGTCAAGTGGATAGGCCCCAAGAGCACAGCCACACGTCTAATAATACTGAATCTCTTGGTAAGCTTTATAAATGTATGCAATAAATTATTGAAAGTGTGCAAGTTAAAAACCATTCTCTTATAATTGTAGCAACTGAGAGCTCAACACGATCTGTTGGTAAGAGAAGTGCATATCGTGGTGAAGCACTTGAGTGGGAGAATATGAAGCGAAAGGGAAAAATGCTAGTTGAGTTTACTACATCCGGAGGATGTCCTGTTTCGGCAGATCAATCCTCAAAAATTAGCATCTGAGATAGGGAAAGCATGTAGGGACTTGTTGCCTCTTTATGGTGAAGATTGGAGAAAATTAGATAAGACGGAGAAACAACAAGCTTGGGAGAGGGTCAAGGTAAAATGTAGAATAAACTTTCCTTTCATATTACTTACTTATTATGTGATGTTACTAATCATTCTTTTGTCTTAACTGACATGGTTGATGTAGAATCGATTGAATATTGATGATGTAGTAAAAAATGGTAACAAATTTGCTGCTGCTGATAAATGGATGGGGAGTCTGCTTAGAAATCATCGAAGTAAAACTAAGAGGAGATGGATGGAGATTGGTGATGTAGCAAGACCTAAAGGATCGAATGAAGATGATTGGAAGAAGATGACGGAACAATTGACTAAAGAGATTGCAGAAGAGAAGGCAATTTTACAATCTAATGACCCATCCAAGAAGGTAAACTCCACATACCCATTTTTCTTGGGATTTCAAGTAATAACTACATAAATATGTCTGTTTTTAATTAATAGAGGACCAAACCAATGATCGGGAAAGAAGCACATAGTTGTGTCAAATACTTGCATAGGTCTGGCTCTCGATCATTTGAGAGCAGAAGGAATGAGCACGTAAGTAGCAACTCATATAATTTCTAACATGTAGTAGTAAGCTTACTCAAGTGTTTAACATTTTTGTAATATATTATATATATATATGTGTGTGTGTGTGTGTGTGTGTATGTAGATCAATTAAAATCACCAACTGCCCAATGCTATCGAGTTCTTTAAGCAAACTCGATATCGTGAACCAAGGCCTAACAGTACTGGTGGTTGGGTTTCACAACAAGCTTCTGAAGATTATGTAAGTCTATGGGTTAAGTTTTATTTTGAATATGTTATTAAATAAGCAATATGTTGCGGATGTTATGTTTTAGTTTTCATAATGTAGGAGTAGATGGTGAAAATGTATGAGGATTCACAATCTTCTGACAACCCAAAGACACCACAAGAGATTGTTAACATATTTATGAATGCAAGTAACAGATTTGACTACCATCCTGGAAAAGGATATGGACCACCATCTATTGGGAAATCAACACGAAGACAGAATGAGATGGAGGAGTTAAGAGCTGAATTGTAAGAGGAAAAAACATTACGCCAGCAACAAACCCAACAGGTAAATAAACTTTAATATGGCTTCCAAGGGTGATTGTGGCAGAACCTAAAGGTCCTTGGATTTTCTCTTGGACATACAATGTGTAGGTTAAGGAATTGTGGGAAATGAGTCCTCTAAGATGTGGCAGAACCCTACCTTTTTTGTTAGGCATTACATGTGTTTAAATATATGCAAATGTGAGATAACAATTGAAGCGATCACGATGTCTGCAATACATACAGTCGAGATATTAGGCGTGTGTCCATGACTTTATGTCCTATTTTGGTTTAGTTTTTTACTTTGTTCTATATTTGCGTGTCTATGTTACCTTGTGGATGTTCCCATAATCTAATTTTCAGGTTTATCACTAACCCATCAGAGAATACTTGGTGTGTTGTGGTTAACGTTTTATACATAAGTCATAACTTTTGCTATTTATGTTAATAAGACTACACTTTCACATCTTCTTTTCGTCCATGCATTTGGATCTATAAACAAGTTGAATCAAGATAGTGTTGAGTGTAATCTCAAACTTGATTCAAAATTTCAAACCAAAGTTAAAATTTTAAAGCTTGAATCCATTCACACTTAATTTGTGAAGGAAAAAAATGTTTTAAATTCTGATTAGTATAATATTAACATGAAACTTAAGTTGAACTTAATTAATATTTATAGTCAAATTGAATATTAGAAAGTTTAAATTTGATTTGATAGACTACTTAAATAGCTCAACTAGATTTTTTCCGATTTTCTTGAATTGAATTTGCTACTTAATGGTATTTATAGCTTGATAAGCTAACTCGACTTGTAGAACAACTTATATCAAGTTTTCCCAGTAGTTCAGGTTAGTTATCATGAGTCATTTTTCATTATCTCATTTGTGTTTCTTTTAACAATTTAATAATTATATTTAATTTGTATGTTGTGTGACAGCAAATCCAAATGGAAATACTTCTGCAAGTGCACGACATACTTCATCAAATCCATCGCTTGGAGATGATGATGTCAATAGTGAGGAAGAAAATTAAGTACTCAGTTTTTTGTTTTTTGTTTTTTGGCTTTATCACACTGACATGAATGGGGTCAAATCAATGTGATAAAGTGTGTACATATGCCCATTTCGATGTAATTTGGAGTTTATGCTAACGTTTCTTGTAAGGACACTAAATATATTGTTTTTGGTTTTTTTTCCCTTTAATGCAACGATGGTCATGGTGATCTTTAAGTAATTTTTATGTTATTAGTTTTTATTACATATCGAGCGCATTCTATGCTCCAAAATGTATTAGTGACATTTTTTCATATATAAATTTCATGTGCTGAAGTAATAGCAGGTATCAATTATATTGTGAGCAAACAGGTTTATATTGCTAATTGTGCATATGTTGCACTAAACAAATATATATTGCCAAATAAAACAATTTGAGCATTAACATCTTCTTAACAAGAATAGCCATGTTGAAACGTCGCTAAATAAAACAACAACCACACAAGTAGATGTCGCCAATGCATTAGAATAGCCATGTGTAAACGTTGCTAAATAAATATAACAACCATTAGAATAGCCACGTGTAAACGTCGCTAAATAAATCACATTGTGGTCCAACAAACATATATGAAGCTTATTCAACCTGTGTATGGCCATGGTTAAACATCGCCAATTATGTAATTTACTTACGTTTACACGTTACTAATAAAAATGTTTACCCACGTTTAAACGTCGCCGATCACAAGTTTTCCTCCTTTTATATTTGGTGGGATGGATATTAGTCATATTTAGCCACACATAAGTGTGACCAAAACATGATAATAGGCCATGTTTAAACGTGGCCTAACAAAGTGTATTTGGCTATCAAACTAACAGTGGCGATGTTTCAATTTTTAATGTTACTTATCAAATCTGCGACTGACCTTTTGCGACATCTATAGGCCACGTGTAAAAAAACGTGACCAAAAATTTTTGGTCACGTTTTTTTAATGTTTAGCCACGTTTATTAGACGTAGCCAAAGGCTCTTTTTGTTGTAGTGAATTATGGTTTGAATTCGAGTACATCCAAGAAAACTATATTTGTGAGAGCTAAACCAATCGTAAATACGAAATCAAGTGTTAAAAAGATTGATTATAAAATAACATGTGGAAAGGAAAAGTATGTTCAAAAATCCAGAACGAATTCCAGAAGTTATTTAGAAAGAAAACACTCTTATAGAAATCATACCAGAAGGTATTCCAGAAGTTATCCGAGACAGAATAGTTGGAGACAGGTAAACAATAGGTATTAGGATAATAATAATACATATGCATGTTTCTTTTGTAATAAGATTGGTCACATAGAAGAACTGTTATTATAAAAGAAACAAGTTCAGTACTTAACAAGTAAAACAAAGAAATGAAACGAGATTGTCTTTCAAAGGACCCAAACTTATTTGGGTTCCTAAAAAGGTTTAATGCTTTATTTATTTATTTTTTTTTGTAGGAACATGAAGCTAAAATCAATGGAACATGGTATCTTGATAGTGGATGTTCCCGACATATGACAGGAAATGCTTCATTGTTCAATAGCATAACATGGGAAGAAAAAGGATATGTAAAATTTGGAGATGACAGTAGAGGTAAAATTATTGCAACTGGAAATATTGGTATGTCTCCTCATACTATAGAAAATGTTTACTTAGTAAAAGGCTTGAAACATAACTTATTAAGTATCAGTCAACTATGTGATAAAGGATATAAAATGGTTTTTGAAAAAGATAAATGCTTTGCCTTTAGTGAAAATGGTATAAAATTATTTGAAGGTTTTAGAAAGAAAAATATATATTCGATAAAACCTAATAAAATGGAAGATGCATGTTGCTTGTTGTCTATGAATGATCAAATCTTTGTTTGGCATAAACGCCTAGGACATGTTAATTTTAATCAATTAGAAAAATTATCTAAAAAGAATATAATAAGAGGTTTACCTAAAATAAATATAAAACAGGATGTGAAATGTGATACATGTTTAAAAAATAAAATGGTATATGTTTCTCATAAAAGTAAAAATGCAATAACAACTAAAAGACCTCTTGAGTTGTTGCATCTTGATCTTTTGGACCTACTAGAACTCTTAGTATGGGTGGATGTAAATATGGATTTGTTGTTGTGGATGACTATTGGAGATATACATGGGTTATGTTCTTAAGACATAAAAAAGATACCTTTAATTCTTTTCAAAAATTTGCAAAACAAATACAAAATGAAAAAGGTGTTTCCATAATTAGTCTACGAACTGATCATGGAACAGAGTTTCAAAATTCAAATTTTATAAATTTTTGTGAAGAACATGGCATATCTCATAACTTCTCAGCTCTATATACACCTCAACAAAATGGAGTTGTAGAACGCAAAAATAGAACTATACAAGAAATGACTAGATCCATGTTAAATGAAAGTGGTGTTGCTGAGTTTTTGGGCAGAAGTAGTGTCTACAGCTTGCTATATTATCAATCGAGTATATATTCGGCCCATGATAACAAAGACCGCTTATGAATTGTTTCGAGGTAAGAAACCTACTGTTTCTTATTTTCATGCTTTTGGATCTAAATGTTTTGTAAAAAAGAATGTTCACAATCTTGGTAAGTTTGATGAAAGATCCGAAGAAGCAATATTTTTAGGATATTCTTTAAATAGTGGTGCTTATCGTGTATATAACAAATTCTCAAAAATTATTGAAGAATCAATTAATGTTAAATTTGTTGAAGATACAAAGGATGATGAGTCAAATGAAGAAAAGGATCTCAATCCTAAAACAGAATCTAGTACAAAACCTATATTTGGAGTATCTAACCTTCTAGAAAATAAGTTAGAAACAAGAACAGAAGGTATTTCAGAAATTGTAAGATCTGAACCAAAAACTTCTAAAGGTTGGAAATACAAGTCTGCTCATCCTTCTAAACAAATTATTGGTAATATACAAATTGGTGTTCAAACACGAGGTAAGTTACAAGATTTTGAAAATAATTTTTCTATGTTATCTGAAATTGAACCTAATAATATTGATGAAGCTCTAAATGATAATAGTTGGATTGATGCCATGCAAGAAGAGTTAAATCAATTTCAAAGAAATAATGTATGGAATCTTGTACCTAAACTTGAAGGAAAATCTATAATTGGAACTAAGTGGGTGTTTAAAAACAAACTAGATGAAAACGGAACAATAAGTAGGAATAAAGCAAGATTAGTAGCTAAAGGATATTCATAAGAAGAAGGAATTGACTTTGATGAAACATATGCACCTGTAGCTAGATTAGAAGCAATTCGTTTAATGCTTGCATATGCATGTTTTAAAAATTTTAAAGTTTTTCAAATGGATATAAAAAGTGCATTCTTAAATGGATTTATAAAAGAAGAAGTTTATGTTGAACAACCCTCTGGTTTTGAAGATCCTATTAAACCTAATTATGTTTTTAAATTAAATAAAGCTTTATATGGTTTAAAACAAGTTCCAAGAGCTTGGTATGAAAGATTAAGTCTGTTTTTAATTGAAAAGGTTTTCAAATAGGAACAGTTGACAGAACCTTGTTTTTAAAAACTTATGAACAAGATATTTTGGTTGTGCAAATATATGTAGATGATATCATATTTGGTTCTACTAATGAAATATACTGCCAAGATTTTGTAAAGGATATGCAAGTAGAATTTGAAATGTATATGAAGGAAGAGTTGACATTCTCTCTTAGGCTACAAATTAAACAAACTAAAGAAGGAATCAGCATACATCAAGAAAAATACACTAAATGAATAAAAGAAGTTTGGATATGAAGGGAGTAAAGGTGTCACGCCCCATAGGGTACCCTAAACGTAACAGTCCGCCACATGCCATATAAGATTCCCGAATTACCACCTTAGTCTTTCGAGAGTCTCATATAGATGTAAGGCGTACCTTTACACAATAGAGTACAATTCCGAATGGAGATAAAATCTTAATTTGGCATGCATGGGCAATAGGATATAATTCATGAACATAAATAAATTTTACAAAATTCTAAGGGGCATTTGTTGAGATATAATTTACTCAATCTATAATGGATAAAACTTGATAAACTTGTTATTAATCTTATAGAAATCATGAGGAATTGATACTTAATCAAGTTAATGTTGTGTTTTCAGGTTTATAAAGCTAAAGGAAAGATTTAGATGAATAAAGCATGGAGAAAATGACCAGAAGCCTGATGGCCGCCAGCCATGAGAAGATGGCCGCCAACCATGGAGCCTCGGTGATGAAGCGGAAAATGGCCAGAAGAGTCATGGCCGCCGGCCATGGAGCCGGCCATCAAGACTGCACCAATTGTTTCGCGAATAATAGCTGCCAGCCTTGTTGCGACATGCCTCCAGCCATCTTTCATGCGAAAAAACACTCTTTATATCTGATGTTTATCTCATATATATAAGAAATAGGAGAGAGAAAGGGGATTTCATTCATTATTCATTATTGATGATTCATTCTTTATACTTTGAAGAACCCTAAAGATTGCTTTTCTTGAATCATGAACAACTAATCTCTTGTTCTAGCCAAGGGATTATTGCAAATCATTCAAGATGGATTGTGAGACCTAATTGGGTTTGATTTCTATTATTCTCATCTTTGCATATTTGTATTTCATCTGATTCTATTGTTATTATTGCTTGATTATCTCTTATAACTTTGGATTCGGTGTTGTAGGATGATTGAACAATAATCAATCAATTAGAACTCATATCCGTAATTGTATGAGTAATCTAATATAGGTGATGAAACAACACGATAGTCATAAAATATATGGTTATTTGATGTTGTGATGAAATATAATCTAATTTAAATGATCCATGCTCTATGAGATTGTTGATTAGGGTTAGGTTTCTCTTTTCTTAATGCAATTGATGGATTAAACCTTAAGAGCGTATTTAGGGTTATCTATTTGATTAGGAATAATTAAAGATCTTATCTTGGTTATTTAATATCTAAGGAGAAATTGAATTTCAATGCTTATTGGAATTTATAACTAACCTATTCAAAGTAGGAATAATAATATTTGAGTCTATGATCAATCCTGAGAATTGAGTTGTAATGAAACCTAGGCTAGATAATCTTTTGAATATATAAATCTCTTTAAATAGAAATAGGTTTATTTTATTTGCTTGATTTCAAAAAAACCCCAATTTTATTTTCTTTTTCTCTTCTCAACCCCCGATAGAAACTTAGGAATTCTTACCAGTCCCTGTGGAGACGATCCTGCTCACTACTGTTTACAAATCTTAGAGTAGGTTATTTATTTTTGTTGGATTCGACACCCACCAGCATTCCCCCGCAAAAGAATATTTAACGGTCCATTACAGTCATCCAAGTCTTAGAAGTTTTCTAGGGAAGTCTAATACAAATATTACAACTTCTATGGAAAACTCCTAGCTTCGGTACCTGTTCAGCCGGGTCTCTTCGCCTAAGCCATAAGTGTGTAAGCTGCAAAAGGAACGGACTGTAGGGACGTAAGCTAACTAGCTTAGTGAGTGTAATCTCCCACAAAAACATTTATGTCACAACAATTCAATCAAGTTATTAATCAAGCAAGTGTATGCATCAAACACATGAGTTCAACATACATATAACCAACCGGAAATCATATGTGGATGGAATTGCGCCCTCCATCCCGGGTTAGCAGATTAACGAATCCTGCGGTACTAACAATATCCCGTTTATGGATCACTGCTAACCTACGATTATTCGATGTCGTTTATGGTTCACGACTAACCTACGATTATTCGATGTCATTTATGGTTCACGACTAACCTACGATTATTCGATGTCGTTTATGGTTCACGACTAACCTACGATTATTCGATGTCGTTTATGGTTCACGACTAACCTACAAATGCTCATGCTCCATCCCCTTGTGATATGCACATGTCAATTTATCATTTACTCAAGTAGTTGGTTAAGCCAATTTACTTAGGTGATCAATCAATTTATCAGACAATCCATCATAGCTAACTATACAATCAAAGTTTATCACCCGGTTTTGATATTCTTAATTTGTTTCTCACATCATCAACAATCATATAATTTCCCAATAATCCCCATCATTCATATTTCCTTTCAATTGACCTACATTCTAGTGCACTACTTTACAAGCACATACAATAAATGAATTGGGAAGAAAAACTCACTCCGCCATCGGTACTCCGGTCTTCTAGTAGTAATAGTCCGGAGGTAACTCGTCACCGTCCACGGGTTCACCTATTCATATAAGAAATTACCCTAATAAGTATTCTATCAACTTAGGACACTAAAACTCTAAGGAAACTTAGTGAAATCGGAATTCGCGTCATTTCCGAAGTTCCGTTTTAAAATGGCCATAACTTGGTCGTTTTAAGTCGGAATTTCGCAAATTATATACCGATTCCTATCTACTTCGGAAGAGCTTTCCAAATATGAAGTTTAAATCAAGTTTTGAAAATATCTAAGCCTCGGAATTGAGGGATCAGATCTGTACAGCGGGTTTGTCAATTCCAAAAATGCGGTTTTCATGAATGCATTTGAGATTCCTAAGTGTAATATGATGCTAAATGCAATGGAAATGATTTTCCCTATCATGAATGTCATGATGTGAACCTTAAGGAGTCTATGTTCTTATAACTTTTAGATTTAACGATTTTTAGAAAACAAACTTTCCTTAGAAACAATTTCCTCTCAATATTTAGTAAGTGAGTTTACTACATTTGACCACATCTACATTTTACATGGATTTCCTTTAGAAGAACTCTACTTTATTTAAAGAAATTTTGACCCTTATATTAGTTATATCCTAAGGCCTTTATTTCTTTAATAAAATTCACATTTATAAACTTTTAAGGGGGTCTTTTACTATGGGGTTTCCAAAAATCCGAATTTGCAAAAGTTCATTTTCAAGTTGATTCCTTTAGGAAAAGTATATTTTATACTTGAAATTTTAAGTATCTATCATACCTATATCCTAAGGACTTCATTTATTTAAGAAAATATCATTTTTGAAGTTGGAAAAATAGTGTTTTCTAACCCTACATCCATTATTACGAATTTGGTTTTTCATAACTTTTAACTCAAAACTCCTATGGACTTCATTTCTTGTTTCCAACATTTTCTTTAGTAAAAACTCCTTTAAACTCATGAAAAATACTACTAAACATTATCTATTACCCATAGGCTTCATTTCTCTTATGAAATACATGTTTAGAAGTTGTTAAAAGTGTTTTTGACCTTGGTTTTCAAAGTCATCCGAATTTTCAAAAGTCTTTTTCTTGTAAAGTACTTTTCTTTTTTGACTTCATGGACCCATCTATTTATAGATCTATATGCTAGAAAAGTCATTTACTAAAGACAAAAGTATTAAAGACTATTTATGCACATAAGAACAAAATAATAATGAAACCTTTAATGCCTATATGATCATGAGTAATAAGATGATGGATCTACTTTATCAAAAGCTTAAATGAGTTTTAAAAACATAAAAACCATATTTTTATAAAAGATCCTTTGTTTAAAAGACTTTTTGATGGATAAAAGTAAAGCTTTTTGGTATGGAACTTCTTTAAAAGATAGATCTACTTTGTAATGGTTCGGGATTTTTGTTTTGCTATCTCATTGTTCCTACTACAAGATCATGGGAACATGGAGTTGAGATAACCAAAAATCACTTAGCCATAACAAAGTTTCATGAGTTGGAAGTAGTGGATCTTTACTTACTTGAGATGGATGGAAGATAAGAAGAGAAATTGAGAAGTTGTGAGTGTGTGTGTGGGGCTCCAAATGTTTCGGCCACAAGGGGAAATGAGAGAGGATTGAGGAGCTTTTTCACACTTGGTAACTTTTGGAAAGTGAAGAATGAGGAGAGAGAGAATAAAGATAGTTTATATAGGAAGTGAAATAGGTTAAATGGAGAGAAGATTTTTCAAATTGGACAAGGGGAGGGGGGGCCATGTAGCACCGGTTTTGGAAGCTTAAGGGGGGGGGGGGGGGGGGGGGGGGGGGGGGGGGGGGGGGAGACTTAACTTGTTTCATTTGATTTGGCTTGATTTGATCCATGCATCATTTGTCATAAATTGTAAGAGGTGAAATGACAAAAGTTATGGAAGAAAGGAAGGGATTTGATTGATGTTAAGAGTTAGATTTGTAGGGTAGGCTAATAGGTAGACTAGGTAGTACTTTATGAATAGTAATGAATAGTTGACAAGACAATTTAATTTCCGGTAGTAATGAAATACGAATAAAAAGGCTATAACTGTATTTTTCATAAACCGGAAAATTATGAAAAATATATTTTTGAAATCCTTATTTTATTTCGGTTCAAATGAGTACTCATAAGTATATTTTTGAAATTCTAGTTCCGGTGCACGCTTTTCTGTAATGGGTCTCGGGATGACCCGGAATTGAAATTTTCTTAAAATCAGATATTTTCTTAGTTTGAAATATATTCAAGAATTATAATCAAAGTTAAATTTTCTTAGAAAAGTTTATTAATTGGAAACCGAGGAAAAGCCGGAATTAGGGTTCCTAGTTCTCACTCCAGACTTGAGCTATTCCGGTTTAGGGTTTTGGTTTCCGGTTCTAGGGTTATCTTAGCTACTTGAAAAACCGGGGTTTACAAAAGGAGTTAAAACACCTATGAGTACATCAACAAGGTTAGATTCTGATTAAATAGAAAGAAGGTAAATGAAAAATTATACAGAAGTCTTATTGGTTCTTTATTATACTTGACTGCATCTAGACATGATATATTATTCAGTGTATATCTGTGTGCAACATTTCAAAGTGCACCAACAGAAACACATTTGACAGCTGTTAAAAGAATTTTCAAGTACTTGATAAATACTTCAAAGTTGGGCATTTGGTACCCTAAAAATCACAATTTTGATTTAATAGGATACTCAGATGCAGATTATGTTGGTTGTAAAATTGATAGAAAAAGCACATCTAGTACTTGTTAATTCTTAGGTGATAAATTAGTTTCTTGGTCTTCTAAGAAACAAAATTATGTTGCCTTGTCTACAGCTGAAGCAGAATATGTTTCTATCGGAAATTGTTGTGCTCAAATGCTTTGGATTAAACAGCAATTACAAGATTATGGATTATTTTTCAAAAATATACCTATTAAATGTGATAATATAAGTGCAATTAATCTGACAAAAAGTCCAAAAGATCATTCTAGATCTAAACACATTGAAATTCAACATCACTTTATTCGAGATCTTGTAATTAATGGAAATATTATTGTTGTATTTATGCCATCAGATATGCAATTAGCAGATATTTTTACAAAATCTTTAGAAAAAATTAATTTTGAATTTATTCGAAATGAAATTGGGATTTGTAATCCTTTTTGTTAATTTTTATGTTAACTATATATATAATAGTAATAATAAAAAAGGACATTAAATATGTACGAGAACTCGTAATTTCTTTTTGGCGCTCAAGGTTTTGACTCTTTGTCTCTCCTTTGCTCTGTCTTCTTAAGTGTCATCCTCGTCTTGGCTATTCACAAAATCACGTTTTCATTTTGTGAAACCCTAAGAAATCCTTGTTGCAAACTTTCTTCTAGTCAGTTCATCATGGCTCCCTGCAAATCTCAACGTATCACTAACAAAAAATTCAAAACCATGACTTCTAAAATCCTATCTCTATTTAAGATACACAATCCTCTGATTCTGAACAAACCCTCTCTCAATCTGTTTCATCATCTAGGGTTCGTGAAGAATGAACTAAAAACAAACAAGAATCTGGGTAGAGATCTTAATAACCTAAAGGAACAGCGAAAACGAAAGAATTCAAGGAAAAACCATCTCGAAGTTCTGATCCAGAACCTATTTCAAAGTCTTTAAAGAATATAAAGAAGGAGAAATCTTCCAAATCTTCTTCAAAGAAAAGGAAAGAAGTTCCATCGTCTCCAGCTGAGCATTCTCAAAAGAAAAGAAAAATGAAAGATTCAACCACAAGCTGTTCTATTACAAAGGTAAAAATTCATGATTGTGCTTTTATAGATTTTGGATATTTCAAGAGGAATGGATTTTATTGGGATGAATGGCTAAAAAATGTTGGTTGTCGAAAGCTGTGTAATCTGACTGGAGATGTGGTTGGAGAAATGATTGAGGAATTTTATAGGAATTTGCAGTATGTTGATTCTAGGAGTTTAGGTCACGAGTTCAAGATGTGAATATAACAGTCTCTCGTAATGATCTAATTAAATGTTTTGGTTTGAAAGATTGTCATGATGATAATGATGTTATTTCTATGAAAAGGAATGATATATTTCTGAAAATAAATGGAAACGTAGGACAGTTTCTAGATGATGATGTGTTTGTGTATGAGTTTGAACAGTCGTTAGAATGCTTCACAAGATTGTGCGAGAATGCATTCTTCCTCAAAAAGGAAGTTCTACGATAGTGACGAAAGATGATGGTTTGATTATCTTGGGTATGATGCAAAAAATTAAGATAGATTTGGCCAAGAGAATTTTGAAAAGAATTTAGAAGGAACAAGAGTATAGGATATATGAAATGTTCTTATGGAGATATTCAAGTTTAAAGGAATTCCCATTCGTAAGAAAATAAAATTTCCTATAAGTTTAAAGCGAATTGGAGAGAAAAGTATGCATCATATGCAAATTAGGCCTTATAAGAAATTCTAGTATGCAATAGATGGTACGATTTACTTTCATCAGAACCATAGGAAAGAAATTGATTAGGACAAGGTAAAGGCAAAAGTTGAGGGGTAGAAAGAACCAACCCCAGAAGCTTCTCCAGAAGTTTCATTAGATGAGGAAACAGATCAAGGAATGCAAAGAGCTGATAAAAACCAATGAAAAAGAAAGAAAAGAAAAAATATAAGCCTATGACTGGTGGCAAATTTCACATAAGGGAAAATTTGCAAATAGACTCTTCCTCGAACAGTGAAGGTTCTTTGCACAAATTTCCAGAAGGTTCAGGAGAAGCATCTTCCATTCAATCCAAAGGTGCTCTAGCATAGATGATGGCAGCCTCTCTTGAATCTTTTAAATAGGGCATTACACAATTCATATCCATCGAGATCAAGACTCAGTTATCCTCTTTACAACAATCCCAACCTCCACCATCTAGGATGTCTTCTGATTTAGCCCGCTCTCTCTGTCGATCTTCACCACCTGAGCAAGAAACTATTCCAAAGGCTGTCATAACTGACACTTCGATTGATAATGGTGCTCCTCGATCTCTATAACCTTATGAACCCACTCCTCCGAACTTAAGCCTTGTGCCATTTATTCCTCTTGATGTACTTCATTATCCAGACAATTATCTTGCTCCACCTCCACAACGTTCTGCTAATCAACCCTCTCTTCCTTCCAACTATCGTAGGCGTTAGAAAAGGACAGCTCGAAAATCCACAAAAAGAACTAAAAAGCATTAGTTTTTGTTCTGATTTCTTTTGTTTCGGATATTTTTGTTTCTATGTTTGTTGATATTTCACATCAGAACTATGATGTAATTTTGATAAACCGTTAATATCAACTTCTATTCTATTTTCTTCTATGTTTGCTGATAACAAAAAGGAGGAGAAAGGGTTAATGAATATGAATGTATGTGTGATGAATGTGTGATAAATCGTGAATGTGTATGTGTATTCGTATATATTTGTGAATGAATGATGAATGAATTGAATGTGTAATTGTTTGTTATCATCAAAAAGGGGGAGAATGTTGATTCTCTATATATCTAAAGTTTTGATGATAACAAAATGCTCAAAGAACTAACTACTCTATTAGTGTGCAAAATTATATTCAGAACTTTATACAGAATATTGGTGAATTTGTTGAACAAATATATAAGGTTGAATGATAATACATCTTGGATCTGAACAAGTTTTTAGATAAGTTAGACAAGAGTTATTACAACATATGATGGTTTCGGATGTTGTTTAGAAAGGAAAAAGGAACACAAATGATTTCCAGAAGGATAATTAAAGTATAACACATTTCCAGCAGCATAGAACCTTTCACAGAACTTTTGGGAGAAACTCAAAACAACAATTCTAAGTTGATGTTAATTTCCAGAAACACAGAAGTTTTTACGGAACCTTTCAAGAACTTTCAACAGTAATTCTGAGTTAAAGATAGTTACTGTTCATCTTCCCAAACAATTTTTTATGAGAAGTTCATTGATTTTGAAGGCCTAGTTCCGAGATAATAAGTATATTTGGATAGTATACTTATTCGTTCCACTAAAGTTGGATTATATCCTAGGGGATTTAAACAATTTTCGATGGGTTATCTTCATCGAAAAAGTTTTCTGGAGATAAAAACAGAAGATACGGTTTATTATCTATGGATTGATTTCAAGACAGAGAAGTCATGTTTTCTGATTTTTCTCAAGATAAAAACAAATTCAAATTGGATATTTTTAAGAAAATCAAAACAAGAACCACGTTATCTTCAAGAAGATAACATGCGAAGATCACATTGAAGACCGTGATATCAGCAACAATTCTCCATATCTATCTTCAACAAGATCAACGTTATCAGAAGCTCTCAAACAGAAAAAAAAATGGATTATCTTAAATCACAAAATTCAAGTAATCTTATCTTACTTCAGCGTATCAAGGATTCAAATTCAAATCTGGAACAGAAGTAAACAAGAAGAACGAGATTTTCTCTTAAGATATCAATAGCTTTTGAAAATTAAATTAAAGATAAGAGGTTACAGATTTCTACCCGAGATATTTGAGATATCAATCTTATCTCGAGCACAAAAATTTCTGAACGTTAGAAGGACAGAAATATATGCGATATGGGAACAGAGATAAAAGTATAAGGATACACAGAACTTTTCACTATTCAAGAGAAACAAAAAAACCGAGAGCTGCTTGACTTCAATCGTTGACCAAGAAAACTTAGAGTTGAAAAGCATAGTTTCTTTATTCCTTCCCACGTGCAGAATTGTAGCAAATTTTATTGCAATCTTTACATTTTATTCTTTAACAAATGAAGCAACTTATTGTTGGCTTCAAGTGAGTTAGTTCAATTACTAGTTTAGACTCTGTAGATCGATTGAAGCTAGTGTATAGCGTGAGAATCGAGCAGAGAGATTTGTATAAGCTTGTAATTGATTTTATTGGATATAGTGGCACAAACTTGAAGGATACCGAGGTCCCCAGCTTGGAGCTGGAAGAGTGGACTGACGCACAAGGCGGAACCACTATAAATATCAGCCTGATCTTCTTATCCCTTCTCTATTTATATTTCCACAGTTTATTTTGTTGCTGCTTAATTGTTCATATTGTTCTCTTAACTTAAATACAAAGGGGATTGTTTTTAAAAGGCAAAAATTTTAATTTTCTGAAATAATCAATTCAACCCCCCATCTTGATTATTTTCGGGACCAACAGAGGAGACCTGTAGTTCAAGCCAACATGTAAACCCCGGAAATTCTCAGTAGCTAGAAAACCCCAGGAGTTGGAAACGAAACCCTAATCCGATCAGATTGAGTTTAGTGAATGGAGCCTAGGAACCCTAAATCCGGCTTTCCTTCGGTTTCATAGTAAAATAAATATTATGGAGTAAATGAATTTGAATTATTGTTCCGAAGTACATTTCAAACCCTTGAAAGTTTTAAATTCGGGAATTTTTCAATTTCGGGCCTTCCCGAGCCCAATTACGGAAAAGCGTGCCCCGGGCCACGGATTCAGAAAAATGTTCCGGAATATTCATTAGAACCGTAATTTTATAAGGATTCCAAAAATATCAATTTCATAATTTTCCGAGCTATAAAGATTACAGTTATAGCTTTTCCCGTGTTTTCGGAACAACCGGTAAAGTAGATGTCTTGTCTACTATTCACAAGTACAACCTACACTACACACTACCCATACCCTATTCTTACATCCTTACAACTACTCATTTCAATTTTCTTTTCCAAGAAATTTTGTCTTTAAATAATTATTACATTTATTACATTTTCATTTACTAAATTACAAATTCTTTTTTTTTAAACTCACACACACACCATGGAGGCCGGCGCCCCTTCCCTCATTTTCCCCCTCAAATGAAGTATTTTTACTTCATTTTATTAACTAAACCCTTAATCATTTGATATATATACTTATTTTCTCTCTCTCTCTTCATTTCTTCTCTTTTCAAAATTGGAAAAAGAGATCAAAACCTCTCTCTCTCCCTCCTCATTCCGAGCACTCCCCTTCCCCATTCCCTCTCATTTTCCAACTTTGTTCCTTCTCTTTTTCACTTCAAGACTCCTTTGGTATGTTGATTCAAGCCTTGTTTTTCCTAGTTCTTATCATGGCAAGACCATATCTTGTGTATTTCCTCATTAAAACCCCATGATGCTCATGCTAGGGACATGGAAATGCATGAACAAGAATGTCAAGCCATCACAAGACATGGATCTAGTGTTTAGATGTGTTTTGTTAAGATTTCATAATGTTCATGCATATAAAGTAGTGATCTTGTATTTATATTGTTGTTCATGCCATGAGATCCATGTTATATACATCATATGTAGTAGATCTAAGGTTTAGACATTCACCACTTTATGTACATGCATGATCATAGGTTCATTTTTGTTTATGTGCTTTGTTGATCATAAAAATGAAGTCTTGTTCATGAATAGAGATGTTAGATAGTATATCTCCACATATAGATGGCAAGAACATTGAAAAGGGAAGGACTTTGTTAGATATGGAAAGTTGAAAATTCGGATGAAATGGAAACCCTACCCTAAAGACCTCCAAAATCAATTTTAAACTTATATTTCATAAGAACAATGAAGGGTATGTGTAATAGACATGTTGAAGGAATTATTTTCATGAGTTTAGATGAGTTAGGCATAATAAAAACAAGAAAAACAAGAGGTGAAGTTAGAATGAAAAATGTTGACTTTAAATGTGTAGTCAAATTCGTAACTTTGTGTAATGCCTAAATAAACACTTAGTAATTAAGTCTAAAATGAATGTTTTATAAGCTAAATGAAGTCCTTAGATAATGTATACATTGAAGCCCCAATTTTTAATGCATTAGACTAGATTTCCCTTAAGAAAAATGTAAGAAAAGAAAATTTAGAAAATTCGGATTTTTACAAATAGCTTATTTGAAAACATGTTTACCAAATGAAAAATGTGAATTTTTGTGCATGAATGGAGGCCATGACTATTATAGACTTTGAGAACCTATTTTTAGTTAAATAATAAGTAGATTACAAGATTAAAAACCAAAGAAACCCTAAGGAGTATAATGTGGGAAAATAACTTCTTAGAATTAGTTTTTATGAAACTTTCCCCAACACTTAGGAGTTCCTAAGAGTTTATTACTACAAAAAAATCATCATGACCATGCACATATTGAGTTCATTACATGGCATACACATTAGTAATTCATTCCTAAATCATTCATGCATGAATCACCAACTAGGAACATCTCTTATCAAAAGCAAAGCACATTTTCAAAATTGGATCAATGGAGGAACAGAACTGATCCCACTGTTCCGCGACCCTATTATTTTCAAAACTTGGATTTAATACTTGAAATAGATAGATCTTTTGAAGTAGATGAAGATCGATATAAAGTTTGCGAAATTCCGAGTTAAAATGACCAAGTTATGGCCATTGTAAGTCGGAACTTCCAAAAATAGCGAGAAATCCGAATTCAACTAGTCTACATATATAGTTTGATTTAATTACATGGTGAGAATCTCATTAGGATATTTCTTGTTTGGTAGGTGATTCCGAGCAGGACGACACACTACCTCCCGATTATTATTATTAAGAAGTTTGGTGTCCAATGGCCGAGTGAGTTTACTTCCACTCTCAATTAATGCTTGTGATTGTAATGTAGTGGCACTAGTGATGTAGGCAAAGATAAAAGGAATCGTACAAGCATGATGGGGTATGTGGGAATTACTTATGTTGTTGATTGTTGATATGTGAAATGGAGCTTAAGGTATATCGAAACCGGGTGTTAAGATATTGACTGCTTTACTAGAATCTTATGATGAATGTCTGTGAATACTTGTTGGTCACTTAAAAGAATTGAATTAATGACTATTCGACCCCGACTATAAATTGAGTTCATTCATGTCACAATGGGGTTGGAGCATTTGCATTGGTTGGTTTTCGTGACCCATAAAACGAATGTGTGGTTAATCGTGATCCATAAAACGAATGTGAGGTTAATCGTGATCCATAAAACGAGCTTTAATCAGTTAACCGTGAGCTTAAACGGCGTCGTACCGCAGGATTCGTTAATCTGCTAACCCGGGATGGAGGGCGCAAGTCCATCCACATATGATTTCCGGTTGGTCATATGTTTGTTGATCACATTTGTATGGTGCATACACATGCTTGCATAATCACTTGTTTGAATGATTGTATTTAATTGTGTTATGGAAGTATTACTCACTAAGCTAGTTAGCTTACGCCCCTATAGTTTCTATCTTTTGCAGCATGAGTTTATATGGCTTAGGCCAAGACAAGCCACAACACAGGTACCGGAGATAGGAGTTTCCTATAGAAGTTTAATTCATTCCTTTTTGTATAGACTTCCATTGGAAACTAAGGACTCTGGATGACTGTAATAGACTGTTATTCTTTTGCGGGGGAATGCCCCTTAGATTTAAACTTTAACATTATGCGTTTTGATTTATTATCTATGGCTAATGCATGCCTCACTAAACTGTTTAACTCCATTTGTTGAAGTATTCTATTGTCGTAAAGGAATGCTTTACATCTACTTAAGACTTCCGAAGGCCCGGGTAGGGAACTCGAGAGTCTTACTTAGTATGTGGCGGGCTGTTACGTTTAGGATACCCTACGGGGCGTGACACAACAACTTTGAGCTTAAAACAGCATTGATTCAAATGGTTGAATCACATCAATTTGGAGGATATCCTAATGAGACACCGGATGAACACATTGCCAAATTCCTCCAATATTGCAATACTGTCAAACTCAATGGAGTAACAGATGAGGCCACTAGAATGCAGCTTTTCCCTTTCTCTCTTAGGGATAAAGCATTGGCTTGGTTCAACTCTTAACAACCTAAGTCCATTACTTCATGGGAAGATTTGACAACTAAATTTTTGAAGAGATTTTTCTCTCCTGCCAGAACTGCCAGATTAAGAAACGAGATCACCAACTTCACAAAGTTTCTTGGGGAATCATTATATGAAGCTTGGGAAAGATTTAAAGAGACATTTAGGAAATGCCCACATCATGGACTTCTGGATAATCTCTTGATTGAAAATTTCTACCTCAGTCTAGATGAGACTTTGAGGTCATTAGTGGATGCTACATCAGGAGGATCACTCATAGGAAAAACATATGATGAAGCTAGTGCATTAATTGAAGAATTAGCTTCTAGTACTCACAACTGGAGCTGTGAAAGAACAAGATCAAAGGTGGGATCTATTCAAGATAGTGAATCCATGCAACAGCTCACTGCTCAAGTTTCAGCTTTAACTACACAAGTAAGTAAACTTGTAGCATCTAGTTCTTTGAATACTAATCAGGTTGCTACTTGTGAGTTGTGCTCAGAACCACATTCAGTTTATGATTGTCCTCATGGTACTACACCATCATCAAGTGGAGAGCAACTCAACTATGTTGGAAACTTTGGAAGGGTTAATTATGGACCATATTCAAATACTTATAATCCAGAATGGCGTAATCATCCAAATCTATCGTATAGAAATGAAGCTAATGTTTACCGACTACCTAGATTTAAAAAACAAAGTCCCGTAAGAAATACCCAACCTCCATCTCAGCAAAATCAACTTTCAACTAAAGAGTTATTGAAGACTTTTATTCAGACCACCCAGACCACACTCAATAATCAGCATGCGATTATTCAAGATCTTCAAGGGAAATTCCATCAACTTACTCAGAAAATTGGTAATAGACCATCTGGGCCTTTACCAAGCAACACTGAGGAAAATCCTAAAATAGTGAATGCTATAGTTTTGAGAAGTGGCAAGGAAGTTGAACCCCTTGAGGTAAAAGTTGAAGAAACTAAAGTGATTCTAAGGAAAGATAAAGGAAAACAAAAGATGGAGGAACCAAAGCAAAAATCACCTGAAGTAAGATCTTATGTTCCACCTATTCCTTTTCTAGGAAGATTAAAGCAACAAAAATTGGATGAACAATTTTCAAAGTTTATGGATGTTTTCAAGAAGTTGCAAATCAATATTCCATTCTTAGAAGTGATTCAAGAAATGCCTTCATATGCAAAATTCATCAAAGAATTGCTTACTAAGAAGAAAAGGATTGATGGAAATGAACCAGTAATGCTCACAAGAGAATGCTCTATGATTTTACAAAAGAATACACCTTGCCTACCAATGAAACAAAGAGATCAAGGGAGTTTTACTGTTCCTTGCACTATAGGAGACTTTTACTTTGATAAAGTTCTTATAGATTCTGGTGCAAATATTAATCTTATGACCCTATCTATTTTTAGGAAATTAGGACTTAAAGAATGGAAGGAGACTCATGTTACCTTGTAACTTGCAGATAGAAGTGTCAAATATCCACGTGGTATTGTTGAAAATGTTTTGGTAAAAGTTGACAAGTTCATATTTCTAGTAGACTTTATAGTCATGGAAATGGATGAGGATCGTGAAGTCCCAATGATTCTTAGAAGACCATTCCTTGCAATCGGTATAGCATTAATTGATGTGGAACAAGGGAAACTCACTTTAAGGATAGAAAATGATCAGGTAACCTTTAACGTTTATGATGCAATGAAAAAATTTGATAAAGGTTCCTGTTATACTATTGATATTATTGATGAGTTTATTTCTAAGTCTGTTGAAGAGAATGTAGGTGTAGAAACTATGGAATGCATTCTGAGAAATCTAGATGAATGGAGTGATGATGAACAAGAGGAAGAAGTTGAGCAAGTGCCTCAAATTAAAACCAGATATTATAAGGAGCTAGGCACTAGTGAAAGCAAGCCAGTACCATCATTGATATAACCACCAAATCTTGAGCTTAAACCCCTTCCCACTCATTTGAAATATGCTTTTCTAGGAACTGGAGATACCTTGCCAATAATTGTTTCATCTTATTTGACAGGTGAACAAAAGCAGCAGCTGCTTGGAGTTCTAAGGGAGCATAAAAAGCAATTGGTTGGACTATTGCTGATATCAAGGGAATTAGCCCTATGATTTGCACTCACAAGATTTTAATGGAAGATGAATACAAACCTACAGTTCAACCACAGAGGAGACTTAACCCGACACTTAGGAGGTAGTAAAAAAGGCAGTTCTGAAACTACTTGATGCAAGTATTATCTATCCTATCTCTAATAGTAAGTGGGTCAGTCCAGTTCAAGTTGTACCAAAGAAAGGTGGTATGATTGTAGTGAAAAATGAAGAAAATGACTTGATTCCTACTCGTACTATAACTGGGTGGAGAGTTTGCATTGATTATAGAAAATTAAATGATGCCACCAGAAAAGATCACTTTCCCTTTCCTTTCATTGATCAGATGTTGGAAAAACTTGCAGTGCATGATTATTATTACTTTTTAGGTGGTTATTCTGGTTATAATAAAATTTCTATAGCTCCTGATGACCAAGAAAAAACCACTTTTACTTATCCCTATGGAACTTTTGCCTTTAGGAGGATGTCATTTGGTCTTTGCAATGCACCTACTACTTTTCAAAGGTGTATGATGGCTATCTTTTCTAACATGCTTGAAAATTTTATTGAAATATTTATGGTTGATTTTTCTATTTTTGGAAAGTCTTTTGAAGCATGTTTAGAAAACTTAGCTTGTGTTCTTCAATGATGCAAAGAAACAAATTTGATTTTAAACTAGGAAAAATGTCATTTCATGGTAAGAGAAGGGATTGTTTTAGGTCATAAAGTTCCAGTGAGAGGAATTGAAGTTGATAAGGCCAAAATTGAGATCATAGAGAAATTGCCACCACCCACAACTGTTAGGGAGTTAGAAGTTTTCTAGGACATGCTGACTTTTATAGGAGATTTATTAAAGACTTCTCTAAAATTTCTAAAACCCTTTGCACTCTTCTAGAAAAGGATACAATGTTTAATTTTGATGCAAATGTTTGCAAGCATTTAACTTATTAAAGGAAAAGCTCACATCTACACTAGTTATTATTGCACCTGACTGGGAGCTGCCTTTTGAACTTATGTGTGATGCCAGCGACTTTGCTGCGAGAGTATTGGGTCAGAGGAGAGATAAGTTGTTTCATGTTATATACTATGCTAGTCGGACTTTGAATGAGGCTCAAAAGAACTATGCCACAACTGAGAAGGAGCTTCTTGCTGTTATATTTGCTTGTGATAAGTTTAGACCTTATCTGATAGGATCTAAAGTCATAATATGTACTGATCATGCTGCTTTGAAATATTTGTTTGCTAAAGAAGATGCAAAACCTAGGCTAATTAGATAGATATTACTTTTGCAAGAATTTGATCTTGAGATCAAAGATAAGAAGGGAACTAAGAATGTGATTGCTGATCATTTATCTAGACTCGAGTCTAATAGTTTAGATATTCCTATCAATGAAAAGTTTCCTAATGAACAATTGCATGTAGTAGAGATCCTAAGTTTGCCCTGGTATGCTAATTATGTCAATTACTTGGTCAGCAAAATCATTCCATATGGTTTGTCTTATCAACAAAAGAAGAAGTTTTTGCATGTTGTGAAAAGTTACTTTTGAGATGAACCGTATTTATTCAAAAAATGTGCTGATCAAGTAATTAGACGTTGTGTGCCTAAATCTGAATAGCTTAACATTATTGAATATTGTCATTCAAAAGAAGCAGGAGGTCATTTTGGTCTTCAAAGGATCGCAGCTAAGGTCTTATCATCTGGATTTTATTAGCCTAATTTGTTCCGTGATTGCAGGAAATATTTATTGTCTTGTGCTCAATGCCAAAGGACTGATAATATTTCAAAGAAACATGAATTACCACAAAACAATATCTTGGTAATTGAACTTTTTGACTTTTGGCGAATTGACTTTATGGGTCCTTTTCCCTCATCTTTTTCAAATAAATATATACTTATGGTAGTAGATTATGTTTCAAAATGGGTTAAAGCTGTTGCTTTACAAACAAATGATGCTCGAGTAGTTTTAAGATTTTTGGAAAAGAATATTTTTACCAAATTTGGGGTGCCCAGAGCTATCTTTAGTGATGGGGGATCACATTTTTGTAACAAGCAATTTGAAAAACTTTTATCAAAATATGGAGTTACACACAAAATTGCTACCCCCTATCATCCACAAACTAGTGGACAAGTTGAGGTATCCAATATGGAAATCAAAAGAATTTGGGAAAAAACTGTTAATGCATCTAGAAAAGATTGGTCTTCAAAATTAGATGATGCATTATGGGCTTATAGAACTACTTTTAAAACCCCTATTGGAATGTCCCCATTTATGATTGTTTTTGGTAAATCATGTCATCTTCCTATAGAACTTGAGCACAAGGCATATTGGGCCATAAAATTCTTAAATTTTGATGAAAAAACTGTAAGAGAAAAAAGATTGCTTCCATTAAATCAATTGGCTAAGTGGAGGGAGGAAACTTATGAGAATGCCCGTATCTACAAGGAACGAGCAAAGAAACGGCATGACAGAAACATTATCAAGCGAAAATTTTTGCCTGGATAAAAAGTTTTACTTTATAATTCTCGTTTGAAGTTGTTTCCAGGAAAATTAAGATAAAGATAGTCAGTACCATTTGAAATTGCAAAAGTTTTTCCCTACGGTGCAATAGAATTGAAAACTGATGATAATCGGACTTTCAAGGTGAATGGGCATCTGCTCAAACATTATTATGGAAGGGAAAACCATGATAGTGCTACAAGTGTCATAAATTTTAAAGAACGATGACCAGAATACGAAAGTTGGGCTAAGCGACTCTAAACTAAGCGCTTCTTAGGAGGCAACCCATATTTAATTTAAAAATAGTTTTATTTGTTTTGTTTTTGCTAACTTAATTTTTAGTGTGGACATATCAAAATGGAAAAATTGAGCTTTAACTGACAAGGGAGATGCAAAATTTTAAGAAAAAGAAAATGAAGAACAAATTTGGAAAAGCTCTAAGAAATTACAAGGTAAGTGTTCTAATAATTTAGAGTACTAAGTTTTAATTCTAGCTTATGCAACAAACAAGAACACCGGCATCTTACCATTTACGCCGCCGGTGTTGAAGGCGGCGTAAAACCAAAATTTCAAAGGTTTTAACCCTTATCAAAGCTGGCACCTAGGTTTCAAAGCCACTAGCTTTGAAGCCGACGTAGACCTGTACGTCGACAGTGTACATGAGAAAGCCAGTAGCCAGAGCTGTTTGAACTCATTTGGTGGAATGAATTAGGAGTGTATTCAACAAGAATTTCATTAGGATTACAGGAATTGTGCAAAGCTTTGTTCCTTAATGAAATGACATAATTCACTAGATTTAGGCTTTACTTTGCATTCAATTCTAATTTCCTGTTCTAATTAAGCTCAATTTTATTGCAGGAATGGCTCCTAAGTAGAAAAAGCAAAAGACTACAAATGCATCTACTTCTGGTTCACAGACCAGGAATATGTTGTCCAGTCAGCAGTATGCAAAAGATAGAAAAAAGAGGCTATTGAAGATGGATTTTCTGAACACCCAGTACTTGGATTGGAGCTTACTGGATGAATATGGGTTGACTGGCAGGGTTAGAAATGTAATCCAAGACCCAGCTTGGATTAGATTGTTTGATTTCAGGGAGCTAGCATATAAGAACTTGACTATTGAGTTCTTATCTACATTGAAGAGTATACCTGACAGAGCTGAATCAACATTTCAGTTTTAGGTATTGGGTGAGATTAGGGAGGTAAAGCTAAAAAGATGGGCAAACTCCTGGGATTATATGATGAGGAGGAGGAAAACTTGAATTTACCTACCAATTGGCCTAAGGGAGAAGATCAGATGACTCAGGAGGCTTATTGGTATTAGTTGATTCCACCTGAGAGAGCAAATGAGCCATTTGTTCTCTCAAAATCATTGGCCACTACATTTGGTGCTGTTGAGCACAAGCTACTCCACCACATTCTTGCACATACTCTAAGCTGCGAGAAGACTAGTCATAGCAAAATGACTACATTTGATATGTTCTATCTCTATAGCCTTATTAAAGGATATAGAATTGATTTGGGGGTGGAGATAACTAACTTTATCTATAGGCAGGCTGATGATACCAGGACTAGACTCCTCTTCTGTGGTGGCTATATCACCAAATTGCTGAAGGGAATGGGCATTTTTGAAGCTTCTTAAGGAGATGAGATATTTGAAAGCAAGAAGATCTCATCAGCACTATTTAGAGGTTGCGGATTGCTTAAAAACTCCAGAGGAGTTCAACCACCAGTTTTGGAGGAGCTTGAATTCCAGGATATCTTTCCTGGTGATGTGCCTACTGATATCCCATCCTCCTCTGTTCCTCCTCCTGCAGCTACTGCTTCAACTTATGACATGGACCAGCTTAGGCTAGATAAACAAGATTTGAAAAAACAAAATCAAGAGCTCAGAGGTAGACAAGAAAAGGAGAGGAAGAAGAAAAAGAAGTTTAAGAGGACTATCTTTGAAGCTTTGAAAACTGCTGTTTGCTACTTGAATCCAGAAACAAAGGTTGAGATGACTTATGAGACTTCTACTGAGTCTAGGCATAACTCAGAGCACACTACTAAACTTAGCTCAGAGCACACTCACACAGCCATCCCAGGAGATACTCCTAGACTTAGTCTAGAGCACACCAGCAGAGCTAGTTTGGGCCAGAGAGCTAGAGATCCTGCTAGTTCTCATTTGTTCTTTATTGATTTTTACTTTTCATATTGGCTTGTATATATATTGAGCACCCAAGTCCCTATGGATAGACTCACTTTGATCTGTGCTGCTTAGTTAGTTTTTATTATTACTTTTATTTTTCTTTTTTTTTTCTTTTGTAGAGATTACAGGGCTGAACAAACAACCTCTCTATTCTGAATTTTGCTGCTTTGATTCAAAAAGGAAAATACAAAGGTTTTTGTTTCTATTTCTTTTCTCTTTTGTTCTATAATTTTGAAACAGTGAGGACACTGTTTAGTTGAAGTATGGGGGAGGGGATACATTGAATTGAATTGAATGGATTCAATAGAAGTTGTATGATCTGCTAGCTGTTTGGATTGTGGATTATTTTATGGGACTTATTTGAGTAAACACCCACCTTGTATTTTTGGTGTGAAAGCAAATTATGGGGAAATTTTGCCAAATTTTTTTCAAAAATCTCTTGAAAATTGGAGATAGTACAAAGTAATCATTGAAAGCATTTGATTAAAACAAAGAAACAATGAAATTAATTTGTTAAAGTATCTTACTCACCTGCTGTTGTGATTGGTTTACTAAGTTGAAATTGAGTTGAAAAATCCTTAAGGAACAAGTTTACTTTATTTTTAACTTTGAATTGGAAATTTAAGAGCTGTCAAATCCTTTTATGAAAAATAAACAGGTTTACTTCTAAGAAATTTTAGTTTGTATATACTCTTTGAATTATAACATTTAGTGAAAGAGGTAGAAGAAACTTTTTAACTTAGTGATCCTTTATAAAAATAAGTCTTTGATTTGTTATTGCATTCAAAAAGAAAGAAACAAGCATAGCCACTACTCCTCTGACTTAAAAATTTGAGTTATGAGTATCTGAACTTGAATGTTAAAGTGAGGAAGAGTTCCTAGAGGTATTTTGAAACCTGGTCACTTAGGTGATAAGCCTGGGATGTGCCCACTCAATGAACTCACTATAACGAGAAGGGAAGAAAGGCAAAAGTTCAAATTATGAACTTTGAAAAGCAAAAAGATGGAGGCAAAATCCTCCCAAAAAGAAAATAAGTGCTTGAAAAAGAAAAGAAAAATGAATGCAAATATGCAAATAAAAGGAGACTTGTAATAAATAAGGAGAAAATCTAAGGAAAAAGTAGATACCACATGCTTTCATTTGGTGTTACTAAGAGTATATATATAAGCTAAAAGTCCAATGAAGTTTAAATAAGTATTTTTCCTTAGTGGATTGTGTATTTGCTTTTTGAATAGAATGTTCTTTTGTTAAAGATTGAGATTAAAACTTATTTTGTTTGGATTAACTCCTCAATTTTGATTATAGTACTCTAATTACAAGAAACTAGAATGGTTAGAGCAATAGATACAAGAAAAGCAAGTTAAAGAAATTGTGCTTAAATTAGAAAAATTGTACTATCTATGAGAGATTCCAATAATTTTGTTCTTCATTATTTTGCTTGAGGACAAGCAAAGGTGTGGGGGAATTGATAAGATCATATTATACACAACTTTTTGATGTTCAAATAACTCGAATGGGTACTTGTTTTGGTTAAAATTCATGTTCAGGTCTAATTTGGACAAAGGAATCAAAACAAGAAACTTTGGAATGAAAATAGGAAAAACTCACGGGGTACGCCGGCTTTTCTTAAGTCAAAGCTGTTGGCGTACAGTTAGCCTTCATCACCAACATAATGGAAATCCTTAATGCTGCCTCTACACTGTCGGCCTTGAGGCGGTGTAGACTGAAGAGGATAAAAATACTGGCTTAACACTGCCAGTGTAGAAGGAAGAAGAAGCCAGCTTCTGCAATATTTCGTTCAACGCCGGCTTTCTGAGAATCAAAGCCGTTGGCCTTGAGACAGCTTACAAGATCAAATGTTTACACTACTCAAAGCCATTGCATATACTGCCAGCCTTACAAGCCTTGACTCAATTAAGCACACGCCGCCTGAAAGCCACCGATGTAGAAGGTGAATAGGCCAGTGTAGACTAAAGGCTGGCAGCTCAGAGCTCAAGGGTTACCAGTGTAGAAGGAGTTACAACATACACCGGACTCTAAGCCGCCGGCGTTGAGGCAGTGTAGATTGAAGATCAGGAGGTATCACATGCTCGGTGACAAATGAAAAGACAATGATTGATGGATTGTCTAAGCCGGTATCAAAGCTGTTGGCTTTGGGACGACTTTCCTTATAAATAGGTCCAGCCATTCATTTTTCATTATATACGCCAGCTAGATCCATATCTAAGCCACCGACATAGGAGCGGCCTACACTTGTAACCGAAGATGAAAGATGCCAGTGCACTGCCTGTGCAATGAAGAAAAAGACTTTACGCCGTCTGTAAGCCGCCGGCTTAGGAACTGTAACTGCCGACGTACAAGTTGAAACTGAAATTTTTCATTAATGCTTCTCACGAAATTTTTCCTACATAAAGAGGATTTCCCTCCTCTAGTTGAACAAGCAAAAGAAAAACAAAAAATACTTTAGTATACAAATAGTTTTAGCATTTCATAGAGATTTGTGAGAGATTTGAGCTTTCAAGAAGTTGTAATTGAAGATTGCGATATTTGAATTGGTGAAATCTGATCTCTTTTATTATGCAATTCGTTTATCTGAATTCTTTGTTCATAATGTTATCAATTGCATATTCTTATTTGATTATTGAATCATCATTCATGAGTAGCTAAACCTTTCTTTGTGGGAAGTGATGAAATCCTAATCTTGCTAAAATGATTTTTAAATTTATATTATAGGATTGTTAGAATTATGGAATATTTGTATTGAATCCTAATTATCTATTTTATTTCTATTGAAATTGAATTGATAAGAATTCTGATAATTTGGAAAAAGAATTAGGGTTCATAGGAATTCATGAATTAAGATTAAATAACAATTGCGAAAGCGGTGGTGTTTAATCTAATTTAGAAATTGTTTCGTGTAATTCATGCAATATTTTATTTAATTTCTCACTAAGGAATTATGAGAAGTTAATTTAAGATATTAGACAATTATAGAATCAGGAGGTTTATAATTATAAATTAGATTCCATTGATAATTTATATAGCGGAAGCTAATAGATTATTTTATGGTTTACTAAAACTTGATAGTTTTAGGTTTTGACAATTTCTTACAAATATCCATAATTCTAATTATTCACATAATATAACTTTAGCATGATTGGTAAAGATTAGGGTGGATTCTGCCCCTTCCTACATTTATCTTATATAACTTTCTCACAATCTCATTGCATTCATTACTAGATATTAGATAAAATTAGTTAATTAATTGATATATTTTGATTACCTAAATATTAGTAAAAGCTAATATCAATCTAGTAATTAAATTAGTCCTTGTGGGAACGATACTTGACTCAGTTTTTATATTACTTGATCAAGACCCAGTATACTTGCTGGTAGTATCCGAACTTACATTTTTATATACACATTTTACACGGATCAACTTTAAAGGTAGTGCGATAGTATTTGCCTCTAGTGGAGTTTGCATATAACAACAGTTATCAAGCTTCAATTGAGATGCCACCGTATAAAGCCTTATACGATAGAAAGTGTCAATCACCTATTCATTGGGATGAAGTAGGTAACAGACAGATTTTGGGACCAGAATTAATACAGGGTGCCAACAATAAAGATCAAATGATCCAACAACGATTGCAAGCTGCTCAAAGCCATCAGAAAAGCTATACTGACAAAAGAAGGAGACCTTTGGAGTTTCAAGTTGGAGAGTATGTGTTGCTTAAAATTTCGCCAACCAAAGGTGTAAGCCCCTGAAAATATCCGTAAATAATTCTAAAATGAACTTTGAAAATAAACCATAAAAATCACTCCAAATTAAAACCGAACTTCAACTAGTCCTAAATCATGAACAATCCAGAAATTTCTTAATCTTGAGAAAAATAAGAATCCTTAAAAATAAAATAAGAAGTCAATATACTTTAATTCCAAAACCACTACTTACGACAAATTCTATACGTAACTCCGACCTATAAAATCAGGTAATATAGAGCCCAAAAACAATTATTAAAAAGTAAATAATGATTAACCTTTGGAAATAAAACCCAATTCAATAATTTGGGAAACGTTAAGAGATGTTAAGTACTTACAAAAATAAAATTTAAAGTAAATTTCTCAAATTAAATATGTTGTATAAACATAAAATATCAATTTCCAAATTGGCAAAAATCTAAACCAGAGAATCACCCGGAAACCCTAAGTGGAATACAGTAGTTTAAGTCCGGCAATCTCGCATCCTTAATCATAGAGGTCGAGGTGTAGTTTAAGTGTGTAGAATAGCTCGCAGTAATATAAGGTCGCTTAAAAATATCAGATTGGTAAATTTTTTACCTATTTCGAACTCGTTCGGATACGAACTTTAGAAAGCATGTCTCGAGGCTCGAGATATCAAAAATATACCATTAGACTCGTATTTTTATAAGGATTTCTAAAATATCAGTTTTATAATTTTTCGATAACTAGAATTATCTAATTTTATGATTTTATTCGTATTTCATTACTACCGGTAATTAACTAGTCTTTTGGTACTATTCACTTGTGTTACATTATACAATTTTATTATACCCTTATATTTTTAGATAAATATTTTATAAAGCATAGAAAATTTTGTTTTTCTAAAATTTAGTTAGTTCGGGCTTTTACGAGATCAGATTTTGTTTAAGACCTGATACTAAAAATAAAATAACTTAATTTAATAATTGAAAAATATTTTTATTTTCATAAAATAATTTTTTAGAATTTTTCAGGTTATAAAAATATCATTTATAGCCCATATTCGCATATTTTGATCATACCGGTAACATATTTGTTGAAATACTAAAATAATTCAATTAATTATTTAATTTTATTTATGAAAATTCTTCCACTCCCTTAAAAATATTTTTCTTAATTTTATTTTATATATTTTCCCAATAAAAAGTACTTTTTCATCCCATACTTTAAATACACTTCATTTGTCACTTCTACACATTAATCAAGTTTTCTTTCACTCATTTTACACTCCACTTCCCCATAAATGGCAGCTGACACACTCATAAAAATAGCCATTTTCTTTTATTTATTAATTTATTTAATGATTTAAAGCCTCTTTTAATTAGCACGTTAAATGATACAAGTTACACTTTCAAATTTCAAGTTACAAGACAATTTAACTCCTCTCTCTCTCTTGCTAAAGTTCACGTGAAACCCCCCAAAATTCTGCCGTTGTTTTTTTTTTTTCTTTCAATTAGTTAACACATATTAATACACTCCTCTCTCTCCATTTAATGCCTCTCATTTACTTCTTTTCATTCCTATGAAACCCTATCTCATTTACTCTCTTTTTCCTCTCTTTCTTTCTTCTTTTGTTCTTGTTCTTGCAAGAACACCAGCTTCCCCCACTTCTAATCCTTGCTTCCACACTTCATTCTTGAAGATTTTTAAGTAAACTTTCTTGTTAAAGCTTCATAGATGATATAGGTAAGGTATAGTGAGAGTTTCATGCATCAGATAACTTTCCATAAGCTTAAAAGCTAAGGATGATGATGCCAAAATGAAACACTCTTTTATCCATGCTTATTTTCTTGTATCATTATTATTTTCTTGCTAAAAGTAGTTATATTTTGTAGATTAACTTTTTGTAACTTTGATTTTTGTTTATGCTTTAGATCTTGTTATTTAAGTTATTATTTTTGTTATTGCTAATGATTTATGCATATATTCATCATTCACATAACTATCTTAGTGTTCATGTATTTATAACTAGTATAGTAAACTAGATCTAGTTGTTTTAAGTTCATACATGCATTAGATTTTTTATTTATTTTCTTAAATAACTTCTAATAGCTTGATGATAGTAGGAAAGTTTTAGAAAGCTCAAGATTTATTTTAGTTTCAACAAAAATCATTTTTGAAAATTCGGATAAAAATGGAACCATATTTAGAAAAGCTATTTTTCAACTTCAAAATGTGTATTTTTCATTTAAAATGAAGGGCTTAAGGAATAGATATCATAAATGAATGATCTTGATGAGTAAAGTTTAGATCTATGAGTTTATAGTTTACAACCATAGATTTCTTTACATTTATGTTCATATCAAGTGTAGATCTTGGTTTTGAACTTAAACAAAAATGGTGAAATTCGTATTTAGGAAAGACCCCAATTTAAAAACCACTTTCTAAGTGTCAAAATGAAATTTTTACTTGAGATAATGAAGACTTAATGAATATATATCATCAAAACTTCATTTTATATGGTTTAAAGATGATTTTCAAAGATTAATTTTCAAAACAAAATTCTATTTTCGGATTCAGGCCAAGGCATAGTTTAAAAACATGTTTTCCAACTCAAAAATGAAGATTTTATTCAAGAAATGGAAGGCTCTTAAGATAGGATATGTAAAGGATGATTTTTCCTAAGCTTAGATGGATTTTATCAAAAGATATGTCCAAAAATAAATTTTGTAAATTCGGATCTCAACCAAGACCAATTTTAAAAACCCATTTTTCAACTTCAAAACAAGATTTTTATTAAAGAAATGGAAACCTTAAGGGGTAGGTTTGATTAGGAAATGGTTTTTGAAAGACTAAATGAGTTTTACAAAGACAACAAACTCAAGTGAATTTTTCAAAATTCGGATTTGAAAATAGCCACCATTTAAACACCTATTTCTAAATGCCAAAATGATAATTTTTATAGTAAAATGAAAGTCCTAGGGAATATATGTAACAAATACCAAGTTTTGACAAAGATAAGGGAGGTTTATCAAAATATAATCTTAGAACAATAAATGATCTTCCAAGAATAAGTTAAACAATGTTTTTATTCTTTAAAATTTTGTAAAATTCGTACTTAGGCAAACTACCTATATAAACGTCTATTTTCTAACCCTAAAATGAAGGTTTTTATTGAAATAATGAAGGTGATAGTTATATAGTCATCAAGGTTGAGTTTTGATAAAAGCAAGTATTTTACAAGAAGAAAAACTATTTTTCTTAAGTCTAGTAAAATTCAAAGTTTTGTAAAGTAAAAGTTTTCAAAAAGAATTCTTGGTACTATATATATACATATAGATAGATCATCTCATAACCTTCATAACAATAGCTTGTAGGTATTACATGTATACATGATGCACTTGTAGAAATAAAGTAGGAAAATTTGAGTTGCTTGTCTTTTTAGGAAATTCGTAATAATGGAGTAATGGCATGAAAACCCATATTTTTCAAACTCAAATTAAAATTTTTATTAAAGAAATGAAGTCCTTAGTAGCTAGGTATGGTTGAGCCTTAATTTTTTAAGTATCAAATGATTTTTACTTAAAGGAATCACCACAAAAACAATTTATATAAAATTCGGATTTTGGGATGAACCAATTTTATAAACATGTTTACAAAGTGCAAATGGGAGTTTTTATTGAAAAACAAAAGGCCTTATGGAATATACATAATGAAGGCTTAATTTTAACAATAATAAATAGATTTTATTAAGGAATTTTTCTAAAAACAAGTAGGGATTGTCAAGAACACAAAACTAGCATTTCTAAGTTAATTTTTCATAAAGTCTTATAAAGGAAAAGTTTTCTAAAAATTTCTTTTGTTCAATACCATCAAGAACATGTATATATATATCTCATGA
Organism: Combretum micranthum; assembly: GCA_024138025.1. NCBI lineage: Eukaryota > Viridiplantae > Streptophyta > Magnoliopsida > Myrtales > Combretaceae > Combretum > Combretum micranthum. The sequence continues at coordinate 21,288 of JAMXBD010002848.1, read as the reverse complement.
CATATCATTTATGGTAGTAACTTGTTCATATTGCATGTATACTTGCTTTGGATAGTAGAAACATTACAAAGATTCACAAAACTACTTTTCGGAATTGAATTTCGCTACTGATCAGAACTGATCGGACCTTTTTGAAGCTTACAAGTTTTCAAAACTTAAATATAATATTAGAATTAGATAGATCTTTCCAAGTTGATAGAAATCGATATATAATTTACTAAATTCCAAGTTAAAACGATCAAGTTATGGCCGTCTTAAATTGGAATTCCCGCTTAGGACGAGAATTACGAATTTCATAGTTTATATGAGATAGCTTGGATTAGTTAAGTGATGAAATACTTATTAGGGTATTTCTTCCATTTTAGGTGACCTCAAAATCGATGATTCCCTACCACCGGATTACTTTTATTAAGAGACCGGTGATCCAATGGCCGAGTAAGTTTTTCCTCTTATTTTGTTACCTTGCTTGTGCTTATAGCTAGTTGCACTAGAATTAGGAAAAGATAAAATTGTGATGAGTTTGTGGTATTGTCGCGACCCTATAGAGGGCCTAGTAGGATTTCCTTGAATCATCATATCACGTGTGCACCCGTAATCATGAGGATCGCCTTGCAAGTCAGAGTTTACAAGACTCTAATTAATTATTCTCTCATTGTATTATACATATATAAATTTATTATGATAATAATTTATTAGATATCGAAACTTCCACAGAGAATCAGATATCCTACCAAATGACAAGATAAGGTAAACCTAGGTTTAACACAAAATATCAACTAGGTTTAAGTTAAGAAAAAGACTACATTTTCATGTTTATTCTCTCAACTAGGTTTAACCTATCAATTCTCAATCTTCTATCAGTCTTATACAACTTGATCTTTGTCACGCTCTGCACTCAAATCCTATCCCATCCCTGTATTCAACTTACCTGCAAAAGCAAACTGTTAGGGAGTCAGCTACAACTAGCTGAGTGAAGTATACCCTCGCTCCATACCGTTCAAGCAAAAGCAAACAAGTTATTAAACAAGCATATGCAATGCAGCCAAGCAAATGATCAAATATATATGACCAACCGATAGCCATATATATATATTCGGATTTACACCCTTCGAATCCGGGGTTGGGGTACATCCACACATCAGCACCCGGACCGCTAATACTTCAGGAATCAAATCTATTCAAGGAGTTTTTCATATATAGAAAATAATATACATGTAACAACATCCCATTGAAGCAAGATATCCTTAACAATGACCCGGCACGATCCTAGGAGGTGGACCGTCTCCCCAAGACGACTTAGTTCCCATTCCCCTAGAACAAGGCCCATGGTACACACTAGGCATATACCACTTCGGTTCTCCATGTTCACTGTAAACCCCGGTATACTTAGTAGTCAAGAAACCCCGGGAGTTGGAAGCGAAACCCTAATCCGGTCCAGTTTGGGTCTAGTGAGTGAAGCCTAGGAACCCTAAATCCGGCTTTCCTTCGGTTTTACAATAAAATAAATATTACGAAGTAAAGGAATGTGAATTATTGTTTAAAAGTACATTCTAAACCTTTGAAAGTTTTAAATTCGAGAATTTTTCAATTCCGGGCCTTCCTAGCTCAATTACGGAAAAGCGTGCCCCGGACCACGGATTCAGAAAATATTCCGGAATATTCATTAGAACCGTAATTTTATAAGGATTCCAAAAATATCAATTTCATAATTTTCCGAGCTATAAAAATTATAGTTATAGCTTTTCCCGTGTTTTCGGAACAACCGGTAAAGTAGATGTCTTGTCTACTATTCACAAGTACAACCTACATTACACACTACCCATACCCTATTCTTACATCCTTACAACTACTCATTTCAATTTTCTTTTCCAAGAAATTTTGTCTCTTAATCAATTATCACATTTATTACATTTTAATTTACTAAATTACAAAATTTCAATTTTTCAAAACACACACACACAAACACCATGGATGGCCGGCGCCCCCCCTGATTTTCCTCCCATTTAATTTATTTTGAATTTTTATTCATTACTAAACCCTAATGCCTTCATATATAAACTATTTTTTTCTCTCTCTCTTCATTTCTTCTTGTTTTAATTTTTGAAAAAGAGAAAAAGCTCTCTCTCTTCTCCTCCATTGTGCCGTGAGGTTGCCCCCCTCCCTCTCACAACTTCAACTTGTTTTCTTCTCTTTTCCATCTCAAGACTCCTTTATATGTTGATTTAGGTCTTGTTCTTCCTAGATCTTGTAATGGCAAGACTATATCTTGTGTGTTTCTCATTTAATCCCAATGAGCTCATGCTAGGGACATGAAAACACATGAACAAGAATATCAAGCCATCACAAGACATGGATCTAGTGTTTAGATGAGTTTATGTTAAAATATCAACTTGTTCATGCATGTAAAGTAGAGATCTTGTATATATATTGTTGTTCATGCCATGAGATCCATGATTCATGCATTATATATAGTAGATCTAAAGTTTAGACAACCACATTTTCATGTACATGCATGATCATAGGTTTATTTTATTTTCTATGCATTGATGATCATAAAAATGTAGTCTTGTTCATGTATAGAGATGCTAGATAGTGGATCTTTACATATAGGAAGCAAGAACATTGAAAAAGGAAGGACTTGTCAAACATGAAATGTTGAAAATTCGGATGAAATGGAAGCCCTACCTTAAAAGCCACCAAAATCATTTTTTACTCATGTTCCATAAGAAAAATGAAGGGTATGTGTAATAGGTATATTGAAGGAATGATTTTTATAAGTTTAGATGAGTTTAGGCATGATAGGAATGTAAAACAAGTGGTGGAGTTAGAATGAAAAATATTGGAATGTTGATCAATAGTTAAAATTCGTAACTTAGGTTCATGCCTACAAGAACACTTGGTATTTAAGTCTAAATTGGATGTTTTATAAGCTAAATGAAGTCCTTAGATAATATATATTGGAGCTTCAATTTTTAATGCATTAGACAAGTTTTCCCTTAAGAAAAATGCAAGAAAATGAAATTTAGAAAATTCGGATTTTTACAAAAAGCTTGTTCAAAGACATGTTTACCAAATGAAAAATGGGAATTTTTATGCATGAATGAAGGCCATGATTAATATAGACTTTGAGAACTTATTTTTAGTTAAATAATAAGTGGATTACAAGATTAAAAGTCAAGGAAACCCTAAGGAGTATAATGTGGAAAAATAGCTTCTTAGAAATAATCTTTATGGGAATTTTCCAACACTTAAGAGTTCATAAGAGTTTATTATCACAAAAATTATTATGACCATGCATATATTAAGTTCATCACATGGCATTCATATTAGTAATTCATTCCCATATCATTCATGCATGAATCATCAACTAGGAACATTTCTTATCAAAAGCAAAACAAATTTTTGAGATTGGAACATTTGTGGAACAGATATGATCCTACTGTTCCGGGCCTGCTATTTTCAAAACTTGAAAATAATACTGAAATAGATAGATCTCCCTCGAATTAGATAGAGATTCGATATAAAATTTGCGAAATTCCGAGTTAAAATGACCAAGTTATGGCCGTTTTAAGTCGAACTTCCGCAAATAGCGAGAAATCCGAATCCATATAGTTTAGATGTATAGCTTGATTTAGTTACATAATGAGAGTCTCATTAGGATTATTCTTGCTTGGTAGGTGATCCCGAGCAGGACGACACTCTACCTCCCGACTACTACTACTAGGAAGATTGGCGTCCAATGGCCGAGTGAGTTTTACTTCCACTCTCAATTAATGAATGTGATTGTAATGTAGTGGCACTAGTGTGTAGGCAAAGATAAAAAGAAATTGTATATGCATGATGGGGTATATGGGAATTATATATGTTGTTACTGCTGATATGTGAATTGGAACGTAAGGAATATCGAAACCGGGTGTTAAGCTATTGACTGATTAGCTAGTATCTTATGATGAATGTCTGCGAACACTTGTTGGTCACTTGAAAGAATTGAATTAATGAATATTCGTTTCAAATGTAAATTGAATCCATTCATATCACGATGGGGTTGGAGCATTCGCATTGGTTGGTTTTTCGTGATCCATAAAACGAATATGTTGGTTAATCGTGATCCATAAAACGAATTTGTTGGTTAATCGTGATCCATAAAACGAAATATTGTTAGTTGACCGTGAGCTTAAACGGCGTCGTACCGCAGGATTCGTTAATCTGCTAACCCGGGATGGAGGGCGCAAGTCCATCCACATATGATTTCCGGTTGGTCATATGTTTGTTGATCACATTTGTATGATGCATACACTTGCTTGAATAATCACTTGCTTGAATGATTGTATTTAATTGTGTTATGGAAGTTATTACTCACTAAGCTAGTTAGCTTACGCCCCCATAGTTTTTATCTATTGCAGCACGAGTTTATATGGCTTAGGCCGAGGCAAGCCACAGCACAGGTACCGGAGATAGGAGTTTCCCGTAGAAGTTTAATCCATTTCTTTTTGTATAGACTTCCATTGGAAACTAAGGACTCTGGATGACTGTAATGGACTTGTTATTATTTTGCGGGGGAATGCCCTTAGATTTTGTAAACTATAATTATGCGTTTTGATTTATTATCTATGGCTATTGAATGCCACATAAACTGTTTAACTCCATTTGTCGAAGTATTCTATTGTCGTAAAGGAACGCTTTACATCTAATTAAGACTCCCGAAGGGCTCGGGTAGAGAACTCGAGAGTCTTACTTAGTATGTGGCGGGCTGTTACGTTTAGGATACCCTACGGGGCGTGACAGTTTAAGTTGGTATCAGAGCCTAGGTTATAAAGCAAGACAATAGAATTAAAAGAAACCGGACTTAGAAATCTAACTAATAGGTTAAATGGAGTTAAAAACGTTTTCTTGCTAAGTCTGATTAGGAGTATTGTTTTGATGTAGGTCTCCCTGGGTGAGACCAGGGAGAGGGCCAGGAATTTCACGAAGAGAAATGATGAGACGATGGTAGAATATAGGTTGAGGCTAAGAGAACTGTGTGAAGATTTTGCCTTAGCCAGACATCCCCGGACTATAGGGGAAATGTACAAGTTGTGGAAGGATGGATTGAGATATACCAGATGGGCTTCGGTTGTGGATCGATTGAGGTATGATCCCATGGGAAGAAGGAGCTGGACAAAATTGGAGACAATTTATACTCTAGAGAGGATCATGGTTGATTATGGGCGTGAGCCCATGACTAGAGAAGCTACTTTTATTTTGAAGGGTGGAGGAACCCGAACCCCTCCAGATTTTAGAGTATGGATCCCCATAGGACCTTTATATGTGTATGCCCATGATAACTTGTATGATCATCCTGACTGGAATTTAGCAGACGCATGGAATCATATCACCTGGCATGCGATCTACTTAGATATCCTTCCACCCCGAGTGATAGCTCCACCTCCAGCTATTGATATAGGTATGCAATTGAATGGGGCACCTGTGATTGGAGAGGATGAAGAAGAGGAGAAGAGGACCCTGAGGAGGATCCTAACTGGGAAGAAAATGTAGTTCCTAGAACCCCTACCCCACCAGCCGAGCCGGAAGCTGAAGTGAATCCGGAACCCAACCCGATTGTATGGGATTTTAATCGGGAGCTGGAGATACCTGATAGTGGTAGGGTAGAGCCCGAGTTTGATCCTTTGATGTGGAGGGATGTTTATGTAGAAGGAAAATCCCCCTGTACTTGATATGGTGGTAGTTGAGCCTGTAGCCCCCGAGCCTATGGAGGTAGAAGGCATGGGTGGAGAGCCAGTGAGAGTGAATGAGATAATAGAGACTCAGGTGGGTGAGCCGGAGGTTAGAGGTGAGGAAAATGATGTAAGCCCGAGGGAAGGGCAAGGTACCGAGGAAGAGGAAGAAAGTGAAGACCCGGAACCCTTAGTCCGACCTGCTAGGAAACGGAGGATGACTACGAGGGAATACCTTAGTTTGTTCATCCGACGGGACGACGGTGGTTCTACCAGCAGGAGACGACCTCCTAGCCCGACCCCCGATGACTCTAGTGATGAGTAGAGACCGGGATGTTAGCTAACCCATGAAGTCCAAGAGGAGTCCTGATTTTCTTATTTTTGTAGTAGGCAATGCGGGATGCCAATTTGCCTTAGGATCTCAGGATAGTTAGCATTTTATTTGTTTCTTTTTCCTTGTATTTTGTCATGTTCCCAGAAATAGGGAAGTTGTCTAGAATCGGAATTGGAACTTAGTTAGCCAAATTTTGGGGACCAAATCTTGATGTAATATTGTTGTATGGCTCACTAAAGTAATGAAAAGGTCAAGTTTGTTTTAAAGAAAAGGAGTTGTGAAAAGCATGCATATAGTCATGAGGCATAAAGAACATCACCGCATATAGATCACATAAACATTCATTCATTCACATTATTGTTATGAAGTTCGACTTGTTACTCTATGTGTGAAATTTTTTTTATTTTATTATTTTATTTTTTTCCTTATGATTTTATGGATTTATGAATTCCATTTCTTTCCGTTTGATTCCAGATTCTTGCAATTTTTGAATTTGTTAATAATCTTGTTCCTTCGAAATTTAAAACTTACTAAAGATACTAAAAATTCATTAAACATTGTATAAACAGACGAAATCGCGAATTCGGAATCGGGAACAAGGGTCTAATTCGAACGAAGCCGATCAACCGGCTATGCCACAACCTAACCCCCAAGGAGCTGCACCCCAAAACCAACAGGGTGATGTGCTAAATGCGATTGGACAATTGGCCAATCTTCTGAACACTTCATCAAATCAGAATCCAGTTCAGAACCCCACCTGGCAAAGGCTCGGGATTCGGCCCCACATCCCACCCGCAGATCATCGGGAAATGACTGCAGAGGCACCGCTCCACAAGAGGAGCATTCCTATAATGTGCCATTGCCGCCACCCCCGCCATACAGGAGACCCCACCGAAGCTCCTTACCGACTTTATTAAGAGCAACCGGTATTTTGATGGAGCGTTCGGTAAACCGGATGAAGCCGAGGACTGGTTGGCTCAAGTTGAGCGTTCTTTTGCTGCATACGAGATCCACCTTATCTGCAGTTGGAATATGGGACATATATGCTGAGGTATAATGCACGGTCTGGTGGGACTCCAAGAGAAGAAATTTGACTTCCCCGCCACTTGGGAAACCTTTCGCCGGAATTTCTGAACAATTATTTTCCCTCCAGCTTGAGGGTGAAATATAGTGCTGATTTCCTCCATGTTAAGCAGAAGGGGAGATCGGTAGAACAGTACGAGACTGAGTTCGTCCACTTGCTGCAGTATGCACCTGAGTCTTTCAGGGATAGCGAAGAGTTGAAGAAGCAAGTGTTCCTGGGAGGCTTAGATGAGGAGTTGCGGATTAAGTTGGAAGAGTTTGGAGTAAGGACCTACCCTGAAATGGTAGAGAAGGCCCGGGTAATTGAAGGGGCTAGAAAAAGGAAATATCAGGAGCCTGAAAAGAGGGTATTTGGAAAGAGGCCGTTTGATGCCTCGAGCTCAGGGTTCAAAGGAAAAAGGTACAGGCCGTACCAAGGGTTTAAAGAGGAGTCTAGCAGCAAGCCGACCCAGTTCAAGACTAATGTCACATGCTGGAAATGTAAGGGGACGCATGCGCCTAGGCAATGCCCGCAGTTGAGGAACAAATGTTACTTTTGTGGTGATGCTGGCCACATGGTTTATACGTGCCCGAAGAAGCTGGCAGTGACTTGCTTTATTTGCAAGGAGAAAGGGCACTTAGCTTCCGAATGTTCTCAACGGAAAAGCGTGGCCACCCGACCCTTCGGAACCTCGAGTAATACCAACCCCATGAGGTCTGGTAATAAGAGCGGAAGTCGGGCAGCTTCAGCGATGCATGGTATGAGGCTGTACAATTTGGAAGGCCAATGGATGGTGGAAGAAGACGAAGATGAGGAAGTGGAGTTGGCAGCTTTGGATCAAAGCGAGAATGCTGATGGCGGCCTGGTGACAGGTTAGTAGCGGAAACCCCTCCTAACTTGAAATTTAAGTTATTTAATTTGATTATTGTTTAAATGAAATTGAATATGTTATGGAAAGCTGGAAATAGAGACCCTATGTGGATAGCCTTAAGAGTATTTTAAGGACCATATGTGATGGGTGTTTATTGACCTCAGGACACATACGAGTGAATAGCGTGGAGGCCTATGTTTTATTTGACACGGGAGCAACCCACTCATTCATCACCTATAGTTTGGCCAACCGACTTGGATTGCCTATAGCCACAACCACGGTTAACTTGAGGATTAAGACCCCCAAGGGAGTGTTGTGTCAACCCGAGAACTGATAAAAGATTGTCCATTGAAATCCACGGTCACCACTCCAAAAGTGATTTAATAATGTTGGAAATGAACAAATACGAAATCATCCTCGGAATGAGTTGGTTAAGTAAAGTGAAAGCAATAGTGGATTGCCAAAGAGGACAGTATGTTTTTATGATCAATCGGGAGAAAAAGTAGAATTCGTGGGAGGAACCTTAGTCCCAAGAAGGGGTGAGTTGAGCTCGTTTGAGTTGATGATGGAGGATGAGGAGATAATACCGATTGAGGGTGTCTTGGATGAAGGGGAAACCCGTGAGGAAAAGGATATTCCAGTGGTGAATGAATACTTGGATGTGTTCCCAGAAATTTTGCCGGGATTACCGCCAAAAAGAGAAATTGACTTTGAGATTGTTTTGGCTCCAAATACCGAACCGATATCTAAAGCGCCATACCGGATGGCACCGGCTGAGTTGAAGGAGCTAAAGACACAGTTGCAAGAACTTCTGGATCAGAAATTTATAAGACCAAGTGTATCGCCATGGGGCGCACCCGTTTTGTTTGTGAAGAAGAAGGACGGATCGATGAGATTGTGTATTGACTACCGGGAGTTGAATAAAGTGACTGTCAAAAATCGGTATCCCTTGCCAAGAATTGACGATTTGTTTGACCAACTGCAAGGGGCTTGTGTGTTCTCACGCATTGATTTACGTTCAGGGTATCATCAGTTGAGGATTAAGCCTGAGGATGTACCTAAGACGGCTTTTCGTACTCGTTATGGACACTACGAGTTCCTGGTAATGTCATTTGGACTGACTAATGCACCAGCTGCATTTATGGACCTGATGAATAGAGTCTATAAGCCACTTTTGGATAAGTGTGTGATAGTCTTCATAGACGACATCCTCATATATTCAAAGACCAAAGAGCAACACGAGGAGCATCTTCGATTGGCGTTGCAAACCTTACGAGATAATGAGTTGTATGCCAAGTTGTCCAAATGTGATTTTTGGTTGGACAGAATATCATTCCTTGGACATGTAGTAACTGGTGATGGGATATCAGTTGACCCCGAAAAGATCAAGGCTGTAGTGGATTGGAAGCCACCGCAGACAGTTACTGAAGTAAGGAGTTTCTTGGGATTAGCTGGCTACTATCGCAAGTTTGTGAAGGATTTCTCTAAGATAGCCAAGCCACTGACTCAACTAACTCAAAAGAATGAGAAATTCGTTTGGACGGACAAGAGGGAACAGAGCTTTCAGGAATTGAAGCGACGATTGGTTTCGGCACCGATTCTAGTTTTACCAGACCCAGAAAAGCCCTACACGGTACATAGTGACGCCTCAAGGAATGGCCTTGGATGCGTTCTGATGCAAGAGGGGAAGGTCATTGCATATGCTTCGCGGCAATTAAGACCGCATGAACAGAATTATCCTACGCATGATTTGGAGCTAGCTGCTGTCGTCTTTGCCTTGAAGTTATGGAGACATTATCTGTACGGACAGAGGTGTGAGATATATACAGATCATAAGAGTCTTAAATACCTGTTCACACAGAAGGAGCTAAACATGAGACAAAGGAGGTGGCTAGAATTAATAAAGGATTATGATCTGGGAATAAATTACTGTCCAGGGAAGGTAAATGCGGTTGCGGATGCCCTAAGTCGGAAGAATCACGGGGAAGTAGCCGCCTTGATCACGAGTCAAAGAGATTTGATTAAGGAGTTTGAGAAGCTAAGGATCGAGTTCATAGGTCAAAGCGCTGAGCTTGAGATATCCAACTTGGCACTGGAACCGACCCTCATAGAGAGAATCAAAGAAGCCCAAAGATATGACGAGGTAATACAAAGGATAAAAAGGGAAACCCAAGCAGGAAAGTACCTTGACTTTGCCGTAGATGATGAAGATGTGATCCGAATGAAAGGAAGGCTGTGTGTACCAGAGGACGAGGAGTTGAGAAAGGAAATAATGAGTGAAGCACATAACTCTGGATATACCATGCATCCGGGAGGCACCAAAATGTATCAGATTTGAAGAGCCGCTACTGGTGGAATGGTATGAAGCGAGATGTGGCAGATTATGTGATAAGTGTCCAGTATGCCAACAGGTGAAAGTAGAGCACCAAAGACCGGGCGATTGCTAAAGCCCTTACCCATTCCCGAATGGAAGTGGGATCAGATATCCATGGATTTTGTGTGTGGTTTTCCCAAGACTCCATCTGGTTGTGATGCAATATGGGTAGTAGTGGACCGATTGACTAAGTCGGCGCATTTCTTACCCATAAATATGACCTACTCAATGGAAAGGTTAGCCAAGATCTATATCAGAGAGATCGTAAGATTACATGGTATACCTGCAGGGATTATCTCCGATAGAGACCCGAGATTCGTGTCCAAGTTTTGGGCAAGCTTGCAAAAGAGCTTGGGCACCAAATTGCACTTTAGCACGGCTTATCACCCTCAGACCGATGGACAGTCTGAGCGGACGATCCAAACCCTAGAAGACATGCTGAGAGCGTGTGCCTTGGAATTCAAGGGAATTGGGATAGCCATGTGCACCTAATCGAGTTTGCCTACAATAACAGCTATCACTCCACCATCCAGATGCCACCGTATGAAGCTTTGTATGGACGGCGTTGTAGATCCCCTTGTTTTGGGATGAAGTGGAAAAGGTAGCAATTGGGCCGGAAATGGTACAAGAAGCCGCGGATAAAGTGAGGTTGATTCAGCGGAAAATGAAAGAAGCTCAGGACCGAAAAGAGCTGGGCAGATTTGAAAAGAAGAGAGCTTGAATTCAGGGTGGGTGATCATGTATACCTGAAGATAAACCCGATTAAAAGTATCAAGAGGATGCGTACACAAGGGAAGTTAAGCCCGAGATACATTGGACCCTTCGAAATCCTGGAAAGAGTCGGAGATCTAGCATATCGGCTAGCCCTGCCACCAAATTTGTCCGGGATCCACAATGTATTCCATGTGTCAGTTTTGAGAAGATACGTTGCCGACCCAGAAAGGATTCTGGAATTGGAACCAATTCAGTTGAAGGAAAACCTGACATATGAAGAACACCCAGTGAAGATATTGGATAAGAAAACCAAAGGCTACGAAACAAAGACATTCACTACGTAAAGTGTTATGGAGGAATCATGCCTTTGAGGAAGCAACATGGGAAGCTGAAGAGGAAATCAGAAAAGTACCCCGAGATATTTGAAGGGCAAGGTATGTCAGTTCCGTTTTGAGGACAAAACTTTATTTAAGGTGGGGAGGTTGTAAACCCCGGTATACTTAGTAGTCAAGAAACCCCGGGAGTTGGAATCGAAACCCTAATCCGGTCCAGTTTGAGTCTATTGAGTGAAGCCTAAGAACCCTAAATCCGGCTTTCCTTCGGTTTTATAATAAAAGAAATATTATGAAGTAAATGAATTGAATTATTGTTTAAAAGTACATTCTAAACCTTTGAAAGTTTTAAATTCGGGAATTTTTCAATTCCGGGCCTTCCCGAGCTCAATTACGGAAAAGCGTGCCCCGGACCACGGATTCAGAAAAATGTTCTGGAATATTCATTAGAACCGTAATTTTATAAGGATTCCAAAAATATCAATTTCGTAATTTTCCGAGCTATAAAAATTACAGTTATAGCTTTTCCCGTGTTTTCGGAACAACCGGTAAAGTAGATGTCTTGTCTACTATTCACAAGTACAACCTACACTACACACTACCCATACCCTATTCTTACATCCTTACAACTACTCATTTCAATTTTCTTTTCCAAGAAATTTTGTCTCTTAAATAATTATTACATTTATTACATTTTCATTTACTAAATTACAAATACAAATTTTTAAACACACACACATAAAGTGTGGCCGCCCCCCCCCCCCCAGTTTCCCTCTCAATTAAATTATTTTTACTTCATTTTTATTAACTAAACCCTAATACACTTAATATATATACTAAATATTCTCTCTCTCTCTTCATTTTCTTCTTGTTTCAAATTTGTAAAAGAACAAAACCCTCTCCTTTCTCTCTAAGTGATGCCGTGAGCCCCTCTCCCCCATTCCCTCACAACTTCAACTTTTTCTTCTCTTTTTCACTTCAAGACTCCATTGGTATGTGTATTTAAGCTTTGTTTCTTCCTACTCTTGTAATGGCAAAGCTATATCTTGTGTTTTTCTCATTTAATCCCAATGAGCTCATGCTAGGGACATGAAAACACATGAACAAGAATATCAAGCCATCACAAGACATGGATCTAATGTTTAATGTGTTTTTGTTAAGATCTCATCTTGTTCATGCATGTAAAGTAGTGATCTTGCATATATATTGTTGTTCATGCCATGAGATCCATGATTTATGCATCATACTTAGTAGATCTAAAGTTTAGATACCCACATTGTCATTTACATGTATGATCATAGAGTTATTTTTATTTTCATGCATTGATGATCACAAAAATGTAGTCTTGTATATGTATAGAGATGTTAGATAGTGGATATTCATATATAGAAGGCAAGAACATTGAAAAAGGAAGGACTTTGTCAAATATGAAATGTTGAAAATTCGGATGAAATGGAAACCCTACTTTGAAAACCACCAAAATCATTTTTAAACTCATATTTCATAAGAAAAATGAAGGTATGTGTAATAGGCATGTTGAAGGAATTATTTTCATGAGTTTAGATGAGTTTAGGCATAATAAAAATAAAAAACAAGAAGTGAAGTTAGAAGGAAAATATTGACTTTGGATGTGTAGTCAAATTCGTAATTTTGGGTAATGCCCATATAAACACTTAGTATCTAAGTTTAAATTGGATGTTTTATAAGCTAAATGAAGCCCTTAGATATATATATTGGAGCTTCAATTTTTAATGCATTAGACAAGTTTTTCCTTAAGAAAAATGCAAGAAAATGAAATTTGGAAAATTCGGATTTTTACAAAAAGCTTGTTTAAAGACATGTTTACCAAAAGAAAAATGGGAATTTTTATGCATGAATGAAGGCCATGGTTAATATAGACTTTGAGAACTTATTTTCATTTAGATAACAAGGAGATTACAAGATTAAAAGTCAAAGAAACCCTAAGAAGTGTAAAGTGGAAGAATAGCCTCTTAGAAATAACCTTTATGAAATTTTCTAACACTTAAGAGTTCATAAGAGTTTATTATCACAAAATCATCATGACGATGCATATATTGAGTTCATTACACGGCATTCATGCTAGGAATTCATTTATATACCATTCATGCATGAATCATCAACTTGGAACGTTTCTTATCAAAAGCAAAACGAATTTTCGGAATTGGAGAAATTGTGGAACAGATCTGATCCTACTGTTCCGTGGCCTTACTATTTTCAAAACTTGAAAATACTTGAAATAGATAGATCTCTCGAAGTAGATAGAGATCGATATAAAATTTGCAAAATTCCGAGTTAAAATGACCAAGTTATGGCCGTTTTAAGTCGGAACTTCCGCAAATAGCGAGAAATCCGAATCCATATAGTTAAGATGTATAGCTTGATTTAGTTACATAATGAGAGTCTCATTAGGATTATTCTTGCTTGGTAGGTGATCCCGAGCAGGACGACACTCTACCTCCCGACTATTACTACTAGGAAGATTGGCGTCCAATGGCCGAGTGAGTTTTACTTCCACTCTCAATTAATGAATGTGATTGTAATGTAGTGGCACTAGTGGTGTAGGCAAAATAAAAAGAAATTGTATATGCATGATGGGGTATATGGGAATTATATATGTTGTTTAAGCTGATATGTGAATTAGAACGTAAGGAATATCGAAACCGGGTGTTAAGCTATTGACTGATTAGTTAATATCCTATGATAATGTCTGCGAACACTTGTTGGTCACTTGAAAGAATTGAATTAACGAATATTCGTTTCAAATGTAAATTGAATCCATTCATATCACGATGGGGTTGGACATTCGCATTGGTTGGTTTTTCGTGATCCATAAAACGAATATGTTGGTTAATCGTGATCCATAAAACGAATTTGTTGGTTAATCGTGATCCATAAAACGAAATATTATTAGTTGACCGTGAGCTTAAACGGCGTCGTACCGCAGGATTCGTTAATCTGCTAACCCGGGATGGAGGGCGCAAGTCCATCCACATATGATTTCCGGTTGGTCATATGTTTGTTGATCACATTTGTATGGTGCATACACTTGCTTGAATAATCACTTGCTTGAATGATTGTATTTAATTGTGTTATGGAAGTTATTACTCACTAAGCTAGTTAGCTTACGCCCCCATAGTTTTTATCTATTGCAGCACGAATTTATATGGCTTAGGCCGAGGCAAGCCACAGCACAGGTACCAGAGATAGGAATTTCCCGTAGAAGTTTAATCCATTCTTTTTGTATAGACTTCCATTGGAAACTAAGGACTCTGGATGACTGTAATGGACTTGTTATTATTTTGTGGGGGAATGCCCCTTAGATTTCGTAAACTATAATTATGCGTTTTGATTTATTATCTATGGCTATTGAATGCCACACTAAACTGCTTAACTCCATTTGTCGAAGTATTCTATTGTCGTAAAGGAACGCTTTACATCTAATTAAGACTCTCGAAGGGCTCGGGTAGAGAACTCGAGTCTTACTTAGTATGTGGCGGGCTGTTACGTTTAAGATACCCTACGGGGCGTGACACACTACCCATACCCTATTCTTACATTCTTACAACTACTCATTATATTTTCTTTTCCAAGAAAAATTTGTTTCCCAATTAATTATTACAAATATTACATTTTATTACTGAAATAACAAATTTTATCAAAATTCAAACTTCTCTCTCTCTCCCACCCATGTTGGCCGGCGCACCCCCTCCCCATTTCCCCTATTTTGCTTTATTTTACTCCTTTTTATACAAATAAACCTTAAAACACTTAATATAAAAACTCATTTCTACTCTCTCTCCTCATTTTTACTCATTTCAAATTTTTACAAAAGAGAATTCCTCTCCCCTTCTTCTTCTTCTTGCCGTGGTGCCCCTCCCACAACCACACACATTCATACACAAGTTCTTTCTTCTTCATTTCTTCTCCAAAACTCCTCTTAGGTGATGACTCTAAGCTTTATACCTACATTATCTTGTAATGGTAAGACCATTCTTGTGTATTTTCCACTTTTAATCCCAATGAGCATATGCTAGGGACATGAAAACACTTATACAAGAATATCAAGCCATCACAAGAAGTGGATCTAGTGTTTAAATTAGTTTTTGTTGAGATGTTACCTTGTTCATGCATGTAAAGTAGAGATCTTGCATAGAAATTTATGTTCATGCCATGAGACTCATGATTCATGCACCATATGTGGTAGATCTAAGTGTTAGACACTCATACATTCATTTATAATTATGCTCATGTGGTTGTTTTGAGCTTACATGCATTTATGATCATAAAAGCTTAGTCTTGCATGTATATAGATGTGTTAGATGGTGGATCTTCATGTATCGGAGGTAAGAAAGTTGAAAAAGAAAAGATTTTTGTTAGAAATGTATTATGGAAATTCGGATGATTTTGGAACCCTATTTTGAAAACCACCAAAACCACTTTAAAACTCATATTTTACATGAAAAATGAAGAGTATGTGTAGTAGATATCCTTAAGGAATGGTTTTTATAAGTTTAAATAAGTTTAGGCATGAGTAATATGTAAAACAAGTAGTGAAGTTAGAATGGAAAATCTAGAGATAGTGATTAGTTTGTTAAATTCGTAATTTGGAATCATGCCTACATAAACACCTAGTATTTAAGCTTTAATTGAATGTTTTATGAGTTACATAAAGTCTTTAGACAATAGATATAATAAAGCTTCAATTTTTTATGCATTAAACAAGTTTTCTCATAGGAAAAATGCAATAAAAGAAAATTTCCAAAATTCGGATTTTTGTGAATAGCTTGTTTAAAAACATATTTATCAAGTGAAAAATGTGGATTTTTATGAATAAATGAAGGTCATGGATATTATAGATGTTAAGAACTCATTTTATTTAGATAACAAGTAAATTCCAAGAATAAATCCTAAAAACCCTAGGGAATGTAAAGTTGGAAAGAATAGCTTTTTATAAGTAACTATTACGGAGTTTTATAATAATTAGGAGTTCATGAGAGTTCATCATCATAAAATCATCAAGATCATGCATATATTGAACTCATTACATGACATTCATACTAGGAATTCATTCATATTCCATCTATGCATGAGTTATCAACTAGAACCATTTTTACTAAATGCGAAACAATTTTTCGAAAATGGAAACATTACGGTACAGATATGATCCCTCTTTTCTGTGATCATAATGTCTTCAAAACTTGAAAATAATATTAGAAATAGATGGATCTTTCGAAGTAGATAGAAATCGATATAAAATTTGCGAAATTCCGAGTTAAAACGACTAAGTTATGGCCATGTTAAGTTGGAACTTCCGTAAATAGCGAGAATCACGATTTTGAGTAGTTTAGATGCATAGCTCAAATTAGTGAAGTGATGAGATTCTTATTAGGCTATTCTTATTTTGTAGGTGATCTCGAGCACGACGATACCCTATCACCTGACTACCATTATTAAGAGACTGGCGTACCATGGCCGAGTGAGTATTACTTCCGCTCTCAATTATTGCTTGTGATTGTAATGATAGTGGCATTAGTTGTTTAGGCAAAGATAAAAAAAATGATTATGCATGATGTGGTATATGGGAATTATATACTTGTTTGCTGTTAATATGTGAAGTTGAACTTAAAGAATATCGAAACCGGGGTTAAGCTTCTGTTTGTATAGCGAGGAGTTATAATTGATTGTCTACGAACATTGATCGGTCACCTAAAAGAATTGGATTAATCTATTATTGGACCTCAATTATAATTGAACTCATTCATATCACGACGGGGATAGAACATTTGTAAGCCCCTAGATTTTTCGATAATATTAGCAAACCCTAAAAACCGGAAGTTTGAACGAAACCCTAAAATTAACCTAGTTCTATGTTTAGTCTAGTGAATCTAGATCCGGCACTCCCGTGTTCTTAAACCCTAGAAAGCGAAATTGAAGTAATTGTGGAATATGGTTCGTAATAATATAGGGAAGCCTAAAAATATAAGTTTCGAATTTTTCTAGTGTCCTTCGGATCCGATCGGGATCAGTTTTTGAAAATCGTGCCCCGATGCACCGGATAGCAAAAATATTCCGACAACACCAATAGATTTGTAAAAATATAAGGTTTTCAAAAATATCAGTTTTAGAATTTTTCGGTAACTAAAAATATCAGATATAGCTTAATTACGCGTATTTTTGTTACTACCGGTATTTTAATTGTCTAGTCTACTATTCATAGTACTTTTCTACTATTCATTACTATTCACCTATCTCTACTTTTTCTTACACTCTACCATACCTATACCTACAATTTACCTTCCCCATACAACTTTAATCACATCATACCTTACACATTACTTCTTTTAATACAAAACAAACAAACCAAATCAATTTTCTCCCCTCTACAAGTCAAAACCAGCGCCCCCTCTCTCTTCCACCATCTCATTTCATTTTCTTTTCCATTTTATTTAATTACATCTAATTACTACTACTACTCCAAAAATCTATAAATACCCCCTTCCTCTTCCATTCTTTCACACAATAAAAATTCATACTAAAACTCTCCCAAAATCACTCCACAAAATTCCTCTCCCAAAATACTCTCTCAAGTCTCTTCTTTTCTTTAGAAAACCAAATCCCACATAATACAACAACCCATTCTTTTCTTCTTCAACCACCACATAAACTTTAGGTGAAAGTTTCTCATATTCTCTCATCATGTTCATATAACTTAACATGAGTTTAGTGTATGTTTCTTAGACTCATTGAGTTAAAGAAGCAACAATTTATTCATGTTTTGTTTTTGTTCATGTTCTATTCTTTTCTTTATGTATTATGTTGTTATTGTTATTATTATTTGTTTCTAACCTAACTTATATAAGTATTATGTATATATATATTTATTTAGAGCATATAAGCTCACTTGTTATTTATTTATTTTCAAGTCTTGCAATTTATTTATTTACTTGTTTTATGCAATTATTAAGACTAGTCTTTCTAGTCTTAGACTTGTCCATATCAAGTCAAAACAATTTTATTTCTTTGCTTTTCTTTTCTTTTGAGGACTAGTCTATTCTTAGTCCCGGGATACCTTGATGAAGCTAAGGTTCCCAATACTTGACTTTACTTTTATGCTCTTATTTATCTTATTTATGTTGTTTTTATATTTTTCATGGTTACATATTCTCATTCATGCATGAATATGTTGTTATTGTCTCAATCATAATAGAAATGAGTTTTCTTAAAATAAGAATAAGAACTCTTTTTAAATATAAATTTTGTCACATAAGAAGTTATTTTCCTTAAAGGTTTAAAATTTATCTTAAACAAATATTCTTCTAAAGTTAGATAAGCTAGCTCAAGTTTTAGTAATAATATGTGGTTTTCACCAAGAAATACGTAAAGTAAAGTTATTATAAATTCTCTTTTCAAGGAAATAAGAAAGTTTCTTTAGACCTAAACAAAGGATTTCTTAAATTCAATTGTCGAAGTTTTCCACCAACACTAAAATCTAAGATAAGTTTTTCAAAATTAACTTATAAGATGATTTCTTTTAAAAGTGGATATAACCATGAAGTATTTAGAAAGATTATGTTTTCCAAAACATTAGAAATAAGGTAGTAGAAATTTGAAAGAGATTAAACTACTTTTATTTAAGAAATGGAGTCAAAATAAAGAGATGCTTACCTTTAGTAAAATAAGAAATTTTCTTAACAAAACTAATTTCTTTACAAAAATTAAGCTTATCTCATTTTCAAAACATATTGTACTACAAGAACATTGTTGAGACAATACCACTAAATTCATGCTTATGGTTTGAGTATATATGTGTATTCAAGGGATTTTTCAACCATACAATATATCTATATTTTTGTACAAAAGCCCTTGAGTGAAGAAAGGTTTGAAAACTCTAGTTTTGAAGTTTGGAAAATTCGTATCAAATCTGTACGCTACTATTCCGAGACCCAAGTAACTTCTTTTGATGAAAATAACCTTAGAAATAGATAGATCTTTTCGAGTAGGTAGAAATCGGTATATAATATGCGAAATTTCGAGTTAAAATAAGCAAGTTATGGCCATTTTAAGTTGGAATTCCCATTCCATACGATTTTTACGAATTCTTTAAGATAGAAGTATAGAATTTGAATAGATCTTGGATGAAATACTCATGTTGGGTATTTCTTTTGTTTAGGTGTCGAGGATCACGATCTTGTCTTCCTGAGGATTACTTCGACTCCTAGAGCGCTATGGACGAGTGAGTTTCCTTTACGCTTATGTATTCGCGCATGTGCTTGTAGAATAGAGCGCTAGATGTTAGGAAAAGATAAAATTGATATGCATGTGGGATATCATGGGAACTATGTATGTGAATCGTTGTGTGCGATCAATGAACAATAAGTATATCGGAACCCGATTTGTGATTGATCTAAATGCTTCCATGTATGTATTGTCACGTGTGCAAAATATTGTTTGATCGCTTTAAATGATTTAATGTCATATTAAAATCCCCATATAATAAATTGCTCATGCATATCATTTAGAATATCATTTCGTAGTTTTGCTACTACTTCTCAGTGTGGGACCGGAAAGGTAAGCTGCCTAGCTACATCTTGAGGGCTAGGATGTTTGGGGAATACGGCCTCAAGGTGTAGCCGAGCCGATCGATCGCTTTGGGCATGGAAGGCCCGGGGACTGGTAGTATGGTTCGTTGGAACCCCAAGACGCGCGCAAACTTTAAGGAGGTTGTTCGGGACCCAGTTCAAAGCATTCCCTAACCACCGATGGAGGGGTAAATCCATCAAACATACGAAACCGGATAGTCGTATGTAATATTTGATCATATGGTTGTTGCATTCATATGCTTGATTAATAAACTTGTTTGATTGTTGTTATGAGTACTATTGCGTAAGCAATATATCACTAAGCTAGTCATGCTTATACTCCGATAGATTTTTGATATTGCAGGATTATCTTTTGCACCCGAGACCACCATGATTCCTCGGGTAGAATCCTTATTTTGAGAAGCTTTTGGAGGAACTCTAATTTGAAGTTATAGAGTAGATTTCTTCTAAAATCTTCTAGCTTTAGTTATGTTATAGAACCATGTTGTTATGAATTATCGGGGAATGCCCCTTAGAAGTTGTAAGACTTTATGTTTCTATGAAATATATTAAGTATTATTTTGAATGTTCCGCTGCCAATATCTTAAAATGCATTACTTCAACGGTCTCCCTTTGTTGTGAATGTACGCCTTGTACCGATATGGAAGCTTTTTGAGTGACTGAAGTAGTCATTCTTGAGCTTTAATATTGCGTGCGGCGGGCTGTCACGTTTAGGGTACCCGTAGGGGCATGACAGCATTAGCATTTGTTGGTTTTTCGTGACCCATAAAAAGAATATGTTGGTTTTTCGTGACCCATAAAACGAATATGTTGGTTAATCGTGATCCATAAAACGAATTATTGTTCAATTGATCGTGAGCTTAAACGGCATCGTACCACAGGATTCGTTAATCTGCTAACCCGGGATGGAGGGCCTAAGTCCATCCACATATGATTTCCGGCCGGTCATATGTTTGTTAAACTCAAATTGTTTGATGCATTTTACTTGACTGACTAATTACTTGCTTGAATGTTTTGTCTTAATTGTGATTCGGAAGTTTTCACTCACTAAGCTAGTGTAGCTTATACCCCAATAGTTTCTTGTTGCAGTATGAATACCTTTGGCTATTTCCGAGGACCCGAGGACATCTGGTACAGCTCTTAGAGTTTGAGGAGCTTTTGTTAAGGCCGAGACCTAAAAGTAGAAATGGACTTCTAACCCGTTCTCTAGAACCAGTATCTGAAGAATAATACAAGGAATTTTGTGAGCTTGAGAATTCTTAGCT